>JZKD02S1652871.1:235615-252607 GCA_000966675.3 Picea glauca | reverse complement strand
CCAAATCTGATTTGTAGCTCTGTAATATACTTGGTGTATATGATCACATTCCTTCAAACCTTCCTTAACTTTAACAACAAGAGACTAGCATTTTAATCAAACTTTTCTTTAGTCTTACATGCCTAGTTTTGGATTAGTCAACAACCCTAACTTGAAGTAATCATAGCTTTGTACCTATAATGTATAAAGATATGAAAATAATACACAATGTTCTTCAATGTGTTTTATTCAATTCCTCCAAGTTTCACTACTTGGAACCTCTCATAAAAGGAGCTATAGAAAAAATGGCATACCTTGTTGAATTCTAGCTTATTCTAGAGAGAGACCTTGTAGAGCGTGACCCACATGGAATATTTGTTGAAATGATATGAAACTATTACAAAACATACTATAGACTTTACCCTAACCAAAATTTTTTGTCTCACTGAATTTGGATCTGTTATGAATAAGTTATGCCGTTTTTACTCGAAACACATGTTTTTGACTAGTTTCAGGACTAGCCACAAACCCTATTTTCCATGGAGTGTAACTCCCAAAATACAACGAACCACAAGATGAATGTTTTGCTACATATACTTGGATATTTTTTCTCAATGGTATAGCAATTTCACGGTCTGAATCATTATATAAAAAATGTTATAGCGAAAATGCTGAGATGACCTGTAAATAACATACCTTAGAAAGCACCATCAAAAGAATTGATCCTTCCTTCCATTTTGGCCTTCTTTTCTTCACCTTATCTTAGAATTTCTGCTTATATATACTTGGTTACCTCATAAACATATAGATATTCAATATGCTCAAGTGTGATTAAAATGAGAGAGCCTTGCCTCTTATTTATACTCTCCAAGTAGCTTCCTTAAAAACATCTTCTAGGTCCCTTCTTCCCACTTTCCTTATTTTAGGGTTAACCCACTTCTAATTTCTCCATTAAATTTATTATTGAAATAATTTATTTTGTATTCAGTTTGAATTATAATACCCTCATTACTTCACTTTATTATTTACCTTTTAAAATATCTTAAACCACTTTGACTACTTTGACCTTTTGGGGCTTCGAGATGACATATGAGGGTCCTCCAGCTTCGTAAGGCCATAACTCTCAAACCGTGAGGAGTTATGTGACATTCCACATTCCACCAGAAGTGGAATGACATGTACTATCCATATAGAATAGTATTATATGAAAATATATCATAACTCGTACTGTTATCCATCAAACAAACTTGGGTCCATTACCCAAACCTGGGGTCTCCAATTTCTCATGGCCATAACTCTCTAACCGTGAGGAGTTATGTGGAATTCCACATACCACTGGAAATGAAATGAAAAGAACTATCCATATAGAATATTTTACTTGAAAAATTCATTATCCTTCATCTCATTATTCCACAATTAAGCATGGGTTCTCTTACTCCACAAAGCATCTTCTCGTGAGGGATTTCACCATAAGGGGACCACTTTGGAGTTCATCCATATTTACTTCTTATCAACCATGACAAGAAAACAATGAGTCATATTTACATCAAACAATCTTGGGTCCATTACCTAAACCTTTGTGCTACTGGGATTTCTTCAAGGGTTAACATCAATGACATCCAACCTTAATCAACAATCTCCCACTTTGGCATTGATGGAAACACTCTAATGCAATACTAAAATCATATCACTCATGCTCCCCCTAGAACCATGCCTCTGTCCTCTGTATATAATAAATTTGCCTCTGTCCTCTACATCTGATAAATCTGCTCCCCCTGGAACCATGCCTCTGTCCTTTGCATCTAATAAATATCTCCTCCTTTGTCATTAGTGGCAAATGTATCTTTCCATCCGGGGATGCTCCCCCTGACTGAATTGTCCTCTTATGGTGCTTCCTCATGTACATATAAGACATATAAGATAAGAATTGAAAAAGCATTAAAAAAGAATTCATTTTGGAGTAGAAATAACTCCAAGTTTTTGGCGAAGATATTCAAAGGCTTCCCGTGGAAGTGGTTTTGTAAAGATGTCTGCCACTTGTTCTTTAGTGCCCACATACTCAACTTTGATGTTCTTTTCTGCAACTTGTTCTTGTAGAAAGTGATACTTGATTGGAATGTGCTTCGTCTTGGAGTGCATCACTGGGTTTTTTGAGATAATGGTGGCAATTGTATTATCACAATATATTGGAATGGGCTCATCATACTCAACTTGTATATCTGTCAAAGTTTTTTTCATCCAAAGAACCTATGTTCAACATGTTGTTTCTGCAATATACTATGCCTTGGCTGTAGGTAGAGATACTAATGATTGTATCTTTCTTAGCCATGATACCAAACACTCACCTAAGTAGAACGGTGCTCCATTGGTGCTTCGTCGGTCATCAATACAACCTACCCAATCTGCATCTGTGTAGGTAATAAGTGATAGATCTTTTCCTTTTGGATACCATAATCCAAACTCTTATGTTCCTTTGAGATATTTTAAAATCCTCTTTACTGCTAATACATGTGATTCCTTTGGTGTTGCTTGAAATTGTGCCACCTATCTAACTGCCTGCATTACATCTGGTCTGGATGCTGTCACATATAATAGGCTACCAATCATTGACTTGTACTGCCTCTGATATGTAGACTTCGAATCATCATATATTCTCAACTTACAAATGGTTTGCATGGGAGTGATAACTGGTTTGCAATCTTCCATTCCGAACCTCTTTAGCATTTCTTTGATATACTTGGTTTGAGAAATAAAAATTCCATGGTTTCTTTGATGTATCTTAAGTCCCAGAAAGAAGGATAGTTCTCCAAGTAACGAAATTTCAAATTCATCATGCATGTCTTTTGCAAATTTCTGTCTTAACTTGTCATCATTACTACAAAAAATAATATCATCAACATAAAATTCAATTAATAAAATGTTACCTTGACTTACCTTGATGTATAGGTTGTTGTCTGCACTTCCTTTTCTGAACCCTGTCTGTTGCAGATACTTATCCAGTTTGGAGTACCATGCTCTAGGAGCCTGTTTTAGACCATACAAGGCCTTATTTAATTTACACACATAATATGTGTTCTCTGATAACTAAAATCCTTCTGGTTGTTCAATGTAGACTTCTTATTCAAGTTCCCCATTTAGAAAAGATGATTTTACATCCATCTGATATACTTTAACATTTTTGGAGCATGCATAAGCTAAAAGAAAACAAATTTCTTCCATTTTAGCAACTGGGGAAAATGTCTCTTCAAAGTCGATTCCTTTAATCTGAGCATATCCTTTACATACCAATCTAGCTTTGTTCCTTGTAACCTGTGTTGAAATTATTAATACAACTGAGAGGGGGGGTGAATCAGTTGTATGTGAGCTTAAACAATATTAAGTCTGTTAAAACATTATTAATATTTCCTCATGTGGTCATCAACCATATACAACATATGGAAAGTAAAGGTAAAGAACAACAATCACACATAGAGTATACACAGAGACAGATTTTTCACGAGGAAACCCATAAAGGGAGAAAACCTCTTCTTCTTTGAAATGATAGGCAGTCTTTTAAGTTCTGTACATCATTTACAATTGAGCACCAACTCAATGTGAGGCTGCTACCTCTGTTTTACAGGCTGCAACTTGTGTGAGAGAACCAACTCTCTGGTTTCTCTAGCACCCACTAGAAGGAAGTACCAACTCCCTGAACATTCCAGCACCAACTGGATGGAAGCACCAACTTCCTGAATGTTCCAACACCAAATGGATGGAAGCACCAACTTCCAGTTACACATGCTCCACCTGCATAACAGAGAACACTTGTTCTCCCTAGCACCACCCTACCACCCTTGTTTCTCTTGATACAACCAGATGGAAGCTACAACTTCCTGTGTTCAAGCTCCCACTTGAACCTCTGAGGACAATAGTCCTCCTGAGCACCTCCCTACCACCCTTAAATATCAAATAATGAATACACAGACAATTTATGCAGATAAATAACTTCTTACCATTCTTTCTTTGTTCTGTAAATTTGATCTTCAACAAATTGTTCTGCAATTCTTCTCCTCCTCTGTCCGTTCAACAGGTTTGCTCTGCATCACATTCTTCTATCATTCTGCTCTTCTTCTGCTCTGCCTGTCGTTCTTCTCTGTTTCTTCTTTACATTTCATCTCATTCTGTACATATTTTAAAATTTCATACAACGCATCTTCTCATTTCTCCTTTCTTACTGTTTCGTTCTTTTTCCATCCAGAACAACCAACCTAATTTCGTCTCACTCATTTTCTTTTATACACACAACCTTGACAGTTCCACTTCACCTTCCAATAGGCAATCCAAGGACACTTGTCTTAGCAACTGAAATGATAATTGTTTCTCACTCAAGAATCCGTTTTGTTTAGAAGAATCGTAACTGATGAGTTACATGTGTGTGGAAGAACAGTAACCCTCCGATCACATTCAAGCTTTATCCGCACCGTTGGATGATCTTTATTATATTTTCGTTTTAACTCGGGTTTCGGCATTTCGGCATTCCTTTGCCCAAGTGTCTTGACACTTTCACATCGCGATCTCCAAAACTCCGTGAAGAAGTCAGATCAACGGTCTAGATCATTTCTTGATCTGACGGCTGCAAATACATCGTGACTTCGCATATCGCGATTTCGCAATTCATGTTGCAGTGTTTCTTTTGCTTCTCCATGTCGCGATTCGCGAAACTCCGATATGGAGTTATACCAATGGTTGAGATTGGTTATTGATTCAACGGCTGTCGCGATTTCACATATTTCATTTTCAACATTCATGTTGCATGCCTTACCATATCCCGATTCACGAAACTCCGATATAGTATAAGATCAACGGTCCAAATCTGAGCTTAACTTGATGGCTACGATTGAAGCACGATATCGCATATCGCAAAATCAGGGTTCTTGTTTTCAAGTGTTTTTGTCACTTCAAAGTCTCGATCCCCGATATTCCATGAAGAAAATCAACCGTCCAGATCAAAGCTAGATCTGACGGCTCTCGGCCTTTGACCTGCCACCTGTCCTCCACTGACTCCTGGGTGGCCCACACGCTATATACCTTATCGGGAAATCGCGTATCACGATTTCGTGATTTCTGATGCAATTGTTCATGGGGCTCGTGAAACTCCGATTCCCGATTCTCTGAAGAAGCCTCCTGTCGAGCTTCTCCCGGTGGCGCCCGATCGCTGCCACGTGTCCTTCCAAATGGACGGTCCCGATTATGTCGAGATTTTGAGACTTTCAATGTCCCGGTTCTCACGACCTTGAGAACTTCGATCTCCCGATGGCTGATATCCCGATGACAACTCCTCATGTCGGGACTTCTCTTCTTGATCCCGAGGCTTATCTCCCTCGTAGCTTTTGCAGATCTGACGGCTGTTGGTGACCTTGCACCAAATCTAATGGCTCTCATTTTGTCGGGAGTTTTGGATGTGATCCAACGATCAGAAATTCTTCTCGGGCCTTCAATCACTCGATCTTCCTGGACTTATCTTTTGTTTGCCTGTCCATCACAAACTTCCTGTACTCATGCCGTCTTCACCATTGTACTTGCCATCAATGACAAGCATTCGATGTCTGTTAAATAATTGCCAACAATCCTCTGTACATTCTTTCTGTACTTATGCCATTCGCTCTTTCTGTACTTATGCCATTTGTTGTCTGTTAAATGTTTGCCAACAACCTGTCCATCTTCATTTAATTTATTCCTGAAAACCATTTTGTGCCGATCACATTCTTATTTTTTGGTCTTGGAACCAATTCCCAAGTGTCATTTTTCTCTATTTGATCCAATTCTTCATCCATGGCCTTATTCCAAAATTCATCCTTGATGGCTTCTTAAAAATAGTTTGGTTCAATTGTAGATAAGAGTGTTAGGTGTGTTTGTTCTGGTGAATGGATTTTTCATCTAGTCTCAACTCTTGCATCTTTGTTTCCAATAATCTCATCTGAAGGATGATTCTTTTGTACTCGTTTGCTATGTGTCTTTGGATATACTTTTTGAACTTTCTCTTCTACTTCTATCGGATTCTCTTCATCTTCATCTTCATCTTCTACTTCTTTTTCATCTTCTTCTTCGAAAATTTGTTCCATTTCCTTTGATTCTGGTCTGCATGTTTCATCAATTGTTACATTGATGCTTTCCACAACTTTGTTTAATCTTAGATTGTAACACTTGTATTCTTTCCTTGTACTTGAGTAGCCAACAAGTATTCCTTTGTCCACACGAGAGTCAAACTTTCTCATTCTTCCATCTTCTCTTTTGATGTAGCATTTGCTTCCAAAAACTCTGAAGTGCTTCACATTTGTTGGACTTCCTTTCCATAGCTCATAGGGAGTTTTGTCAGTGTTGTTTCTGAGCATTACTATGTTTTGAATGTGAATTGATGTATGCACTATCTGTCGATTTGTAATTCATTAGCATTATTTCAACCATTTCCTTTGTAATTATCATCCATTACAATAATGTTCCTTTATCTTTGAACCAATCTCTAAAACAATCTATGAATCCATGCTCTCGTCCACTATCATATATCTATCCAAACCTACTAAGTGTTCTTACAAATCCATCTCTGTCCATACTGTCCAAGACTCTACTTGCACAACTATCCATAATGCTAACTCATTTATCATTATACTATCAAACTGTACTTCTACTAACTAATTGCTCTGAATCTGGTTTCTCAAACTCTGCAAGCTGCTCGAAGGATGTTTCTTTGGTCTATCACGGCTATCACATAGACTCCCCCTATCTAATATTTATATTACTTGGGAGTCTCTAAGTCGGATGGCTCATAACAATTCCCTCTCTGATGTGTATTCATCATCATCTTCATTGGTAGATTCATTATCTCTCTGAGCTCTGACTTCTTTCTTTCTATCCGTGGATTCATCTTTCACTACAATGTCTGAAAGTACAATCTCTTGAACCTGTTCCTTATTTACATGTCCTTCCTTTCTTTCTGTTATTTTCCAAACCTTTTTGTATCTGACATCTTTCCTTTTCTCCGTAGAATTTTCTTCATCTTGTTTTATTGTCAATCTTGCGATCTCTGGTACCTAATCTTTGTTCACCTGTTCTTCTTGTTTTCTTATCCATGCTTTCTTATATCTGATATCAATATTCTCTTTCATGGAAGTATCAATCATGCTTCTACAATCACTGACTATGTGTCCATAGTTATGACATTTGTAACACTCAATGTTACATGTAACCACATAGGCACGGTCTTCTTGAACATTTCTTTTATAATGCTTGCAATCTGCAACCTTATCTCCAAAGGTAGTACAATAAAAACAATGACCATAAAATAAATTTTCATACCTGGGAGTGAATGATCTTCTTTGTGGCGTAGTCCTTATGAATTTTTTCTTTGACTGATCATGATCATGATCATGATTGAAGCTTCTTTGTGGATTGAACATGGATGGTATTCTTGAAGATGTATCTTCAATATTTTTCATAGATTCTGGTTGACCATGATTCCTTCCTTTGAGTACTTCTGCATAACTCTTTCTATTTTCTTCATTCTTCTTTTCTAGCAACGTAGAGTGCTTCTCTTCATTCTATACAATTGATGTGGATGTTTCTGTCTCTTCAAATTTCTTATTGAGCTTGATGATTTTGACTCTTAGTGTGACAACTTCTTTTTCAAGATTCTCAACCTCTTCTTCTTTCTTCATTATCTGAGACTTCATGACCTCTTCTATTCTCTTTGCTTCTTCAAGTTGTATTTTCAATGCAATTATTTCTTCTTCTAGTCTTCTCTCTTCTTGACCAAACTCTTCCTCAAGTTGGTTTAAGTCATTGGGTCTTTCCTTGAGATGATCCATCAATATCTTTTCTCTCGTTTTTGCGTCTTCCTTTTGTGCTGCTATGTTGGATTCTAAACATTTCTTTTGATATTCTAGAGTTTCTTCAATTCTTCTGGCCTCTTTCAGTTGAGCTCTTAAATTCTTGATGACCTGCTGATCCTTTTCAAAACCTTGAACACTTTGCTTTTGCTTCATCAATTGTTTCTTGGTTGACTTGTTTTCTTCTCTTTCTTTCCTTATATATTTAATTGCACTGATCAATTTTTCTTTGTAATCAACTTCTTCTTCATCATACTCTTCCTCTTCTAAATCTATCTGCCATGATGAGCATCTTTCTTCTTGTTCTATATCTGCATCTTCTTTGACATTTTCTGAATCTGTGATGGGTGAAGAATATATGTCATGTAACTTATCCCAAAGTTCTTTGGCTGATGAACATTTACCAACCTTTTCTCTTATCGGTTTAGGTAATCCTTCCCAGATGAAATCCATTGCTATTTTTTTATTCTTCTTCAATTCCTTCTTGATTGCAGTCTTTTCCCTTTTTGAACTATCATATCTTGTAACAACTAATAGCCAAATATAATGTCCCTGTGCCTGTAAAAATACTTTTGTCCTTCTACTCCACATCTCATACTTAAAACCATTTTGACCATTAAACATTGGTACTCCATTCTCAGAATAATCCATGATCTCCTTCCAGTGGTTAAATTGTTTCCTAAAGGGACCTTGCTCTGATACCAATTGATGGATTACTGAGAGGGGGGGGGTGAATCAATAATAGAGCAATTTAATCAATTTTAACCATATAATCCAAGTGTTATATCAATGTAGCATTATCATCCAATAACTGCAAAGTAAATAATCAATGAACAAATGAACAATCATACACATACACAGTACACCATTGTTTTACGTGGAAACCCAAATTGGGAGAAAACCACAGAATGATTTTTCTTATATGTCTTGAAGAATTACTTTCATTGGAAGCACCAAATTCCTTTATTTTCTAGCTGCAACTGGAAGGAGGCTCCAACCCCCTAGTTTCTCAGGATACAACCAGAGGGAAGATCCAACTCCCCAATTCTCTGGCTACAAATAGAAGGAGGCTACAACCACCTGTCCTTTCCCCGTCTTGCCACCCTAAAGTAGAAGTAGAATGATGGAACCATTGTCACACTATCACTATGATATATACCATTGTAAACATGTACTAATAATTCTGAACCATGCATCAACCATGCATCAACTTGTACCTCAACCTGTAATCATCCTGTACCATAACAAGTGCATCAACCATGTACCAAACTGTACCAAACAACCTGTAATCAACTTGCACCATAAACAAGTGCATCAACCATGCACCAACCTATAATCAACTTGTACCATAAACAAGTGCATCCAACCATGTAACAAGTATGTACCAATCATGTTTCAATGACTCATAAACTATGACTCATGAATATGTACCAACATCATCAACTATACACCTCATGTATGTGCCAACTCATCAACTACTTGTCTCAACCATGTACTCAACATGTACCTCAAACTAAATCCCTCATCAATTTCATCATCCAAATATGATTTGTAGCTCTGTAATAAACCTGGTGTATATGATCACATTCCTTCAAACCTTCCTTAACTTTAACAACAAGAGACTAGCATTTTCATCAAACTTTAATACTTTAGTCTCACATGCCTAGTTTTGGATTAGTCAACAACCCTAACTTGAAATAATCATAACTTTTTACCTATAATGTATAAAGATATGAAACTGATACAAAATATTCTTCAGTGTGTTTTATGAAATTCCTCCAAGTTTCACTACTTGGAACCTCTCATAAAAGGAGTTATAGCAAAAATGGAATACCTTGTTGAATTCTGTCTTATTCAAGAGAGCGACCTTGTAGAGTGTGCCTCGCATGGAATATTTATTGAAATGATCTGAAACTGTTACACATAATACTACCGATGGTACCCTAACCAACACATTTTCTCTCATGTAATTTTGATCTTTTATGAATAATTTATGACATTTTTACTCGAAACACATGTTTTTGACTAGTTTCAGGACTAGCCAAAAACCCTGTTTTCCATGGAGTGTAAATCCCAAAATAAAACAACCCACAAGTGGAATTGTTTACCATATATACTTGGATATGTTTTCTCAATGGAATAGAAATTTCACGGTTTGAATCATTATAGAATAAAATTTATAGCGAAAATGGTGATATGACCTGTAAATAACATACCTTAGAAAGGACCATCAAAAGAATTTATCCTTCCTTGCATTTCGGCCTTCTTTTCTTCACCTTCCCTCAGAATTTCGGCTTTGATATCCTTAGTTACCTCAAAAACATATAGATATTCAATATGTTCAAATGTGATTAAAATGAGAGAGCCTTGCCTCTTATTTATACTCTCCAAGTAGCTTCCTTAAAAACATCTTCTAGGTCACTTGGCCCCACTTTCCTTATTTTAGGGTTAACGCACTTCTAATTTCTCCATTAAATTTGTTATTGAAATAATTTGTTATTGAAATAATTTATTATTGAAATAATTTATTTTGTATTCACTTTGAATTATAATACACTCATTACTTCACTTTATTATTTACCTTTTAAAATCTCTTAAACCACTATGACTACTTTGACCTTTTGGGGCTTCGAGATGACATATGAGGGTCCTCCAACTTCGTAAGGCCATAACTCTCAAACCGTGAGGAGTTATGTGACATTCCACATACCACCAAAAATGGAATGACATGTAATATCCATATAGAATAGTATTATCTGAAAATATGTCATAACTCATACCTTTATCCATCAAACAAACTTGGGTCCATTACCCAAACCTGTGGTCTCCAATTTCTCATGGCCATAACTCTCTAACCGTGAGGAGTTATGTGACGTTCCACATACCACTGGAAATAGAATGACAAGAACTATCCATATAGGATAGTTTACCTAAAAAATTCATTGTCCTTCATCTCATTATTCCACAATTACTCATGGTTTCTTTTACTCCGCAAAGCATCTTCCCGTGAGGGCTTTCACCATAAGGGGACCACTTTGGAGTTCATCCATCTTTACTTCTTATAAACCATGACACGACAATAATTAGTCACCTTTACATAAAACAATATTGGGTCCATTACCCAAACCTTTGTGCTAAGGGGATTTCTTCAAGGGTTGACATCAATGACAACAAACCTTAATCAACACAAACATACCAAAAAAAATGAAAAGAAAGAAATAAGAGAGAATATCGGTAACTGTACCTTTTATCCCACATTTGATGATGATCTCCTCAAGCTCTGTAATTAAAAAGACTGGACGTCTCCTCCCAAGGATGACCTGCATCCAAAACTAGGAAAACAAGGGCTACAAGCATACTATTCTATTCATGAGTTAGGGTTAGATATCAAATGTTAAGTATAAATCAAGGAAGATACACAAAGCATCATCATTTGGGACAGTGAAAATAGATTCTTTTATTCATCAAACAAAGACTGAAACTTACAATTTGTGTCGGCCACAGTTCCACGAACCTGGTCCGGGATCCTCTTTACAGTGCTCCAAGTGCACCTTCAATAGGCCTCTTCTCTCAATCTTCTGATCACCTAAAGGTATGGAAATGGATTGAATGGAAGAAGAAGGGGTTGATAAGGGAATGATGAGGCAATATATCACAAAAGGTACCAAAAGCTTTGGCAAGGAAGGGAAGTGAAATTGGGCAGAGTTTCACTGTTCTTATGCTTGGATGTGAAATGAGATCCCAACACCTCCTTTTATATGAAAAAAATATGGTTATTCGATTGGGTGATGAGCTATAACAAGTGAATTGGTTGGGAAACCTCCAATAGCCCATGAATTTCACTGAATTCCTTACACCTTTTTAAGTTTAGCAACTTTTGCAAGCATACAAAGGTTTTTTAGTGTGCAACAAGCGTATGTACACGGGTTGTCTAGCATGCAACAAGCGCATGTACGCAATTTTTCTAGCATTTAACAATCATATGTACGCGGTCTATAGTTGTGCAGGGCACATACATGCTCTAAAAAATGGTTTTTTAAGAAGAGTTCCTTAACAGTGCTTTGGAAAAATATGCAAGTAAGAGCTCCAAGGCCATGTATGCATGAATAGGGAATTTTAGGGCTATAACAGTGCCACCTTCATACTAACTAAATGAATTTAGTATATTTACTCTGATGGGGAGAGTCTTGAATCGACGAGGATAATCAATCTATCGGAGAGTGACCATGGATAATTTTGGAACATTGGATCCAGAATGAATATTGTTGGAGGAACGACCATCAAAGTTCCAGGAGGAGAACTGAAATAGAAGTCTAACGATGGGAAATTCAAGGACTAAAGATCCATTGTAATATTTTCGGTGAGGTCCCAACCATTGGGTCTGTTATCGCACAAGTGTTAGGATGGGAAAATCCTGACCCAACTACCAAATGTCAACAACTTAGAGAACAACAACCCACTGTCACCTTAGGTAGATATTCCCATCATTTTAGAGGTGAGAGAATCACCTCAAGGGGGGAATCCTGATGAATCTAGGTTAAATGATATATAAAGTGAAGAGATGAAAGAAGTTCCCCCTAAAGGTCTTTATAAAAGATGCAAAAAGTATTGGGAAAGAGTCTCGGTGATATCCAATGGTTTCCAAGAGATAAGAACATGTGTGAAGAGTGATATACTTGCCCAAGACACTAGAAAAATCCAAGTACATATGTATAATGTTAGGTGGAAAAGAAAGTTAGTATTGTTGTCCCTAATTTCAGAAGTAAACAAAAATGTATATCAACACGAAAATAAGTATTAAAGCTGCTAAACAATTGCTAAAAGTCCAACAAATGATGCAAGAGATAAGCTAGATAAACACTAGTTATCCTCAAGTATGAAAGCATAAGACTTTATCAATGAAACAAGTTTTTAATAAAAGGTGTTTGAAGAAATATTTTGCAGCATTATGGATGTATAAAAAAAAAATTTACAACAGCAAATCCAACCACCAAAACTCACAAAGAATCCACCCAAAAATTGCGCTAGCCAAGTAGATAAATGTGGAAAACTCATAGCAAATTCTAATGGTTGACAAGAAAGTTTTGAATGAGAATATGTTAGGGTTTATGTAACCCTAATGGTTTTATATGAATATTTATAACAACAGAAATAAATACCCATTTAGAAGGGACGCTCTAGTGTCTAAGAGGTGCGCTAGGCACAAGCAACAATACCCAAATTGCAGAAAATTGAAATGGCCAAAAATCACGTTTCCCAATGCACTATTTTATTTCTCCAGTGCAAAAAAGTAAATGATTAGTGCCTTGACTATTGGGTTATGGAGTAAAAAAAATATTTAACTATAGTACTTCCTTGGGGGTTTAAACCCTCTTACTCCCCAAGGCAAGTAAAGCTAACTAGGAAAGTGATAGAAGGGCGTAATCCCTTTTACTTCTCCTAGCACTTCCTTAAGTAAAACATTATTTCCATGAAAAATATTGATGAGATTAGTGGGGTTGTATGCACTTATACGCCCTAATAAATTCAACTAGTTAACCTTGCAACCAAGAAAAAGAGACCATAACGAGATAAAACCCTTCACCTAGAGCAAGAATTAACACGAAAAACTTCTACTTTACCAAGAGTTATCCACCAATATGAAAGAGAAATGCTGCATAGGAGATAGAACACCACTTCCTTCTACCAATATCAAAGTAATCCATGAAAAATTGAAAATAGAGAGAAAAATCCCCAAGGGTAGCATAAATTTCAGCCAAGTACTTCTCAGAATGGGAGAATTATGTTAAAATGATTTGAGTTTGATCTCTATTTCTACAAAAAGACTTAGACATAGTTTTTCCACTTAGGTTAGGGTAAACACAAATTAAGGGAACAAAAAATCCCTAACTTTTCCCTTTACAAAAATAATACTAAACAATTCATACTTTTCACATAAAATGAAACCCTAAGTAAGACATCACCCCTCTAGGGGGACGTTTTGACACTTTTCCAAGTTGTTGGAGAAGAAAGTGGAGGCCATTGGGGCTTCTTGAGCCTCCTCTTCATTTTACAAGTTATCTCCATGCCTCCTCTAGTAAAGTCATGCCAAGTGTCAATGAGAAACAAGTTACAACTTCATCAACACCAAACCCTATCCTTGGGTGACGTTAATCCTCCAAAACTGAAATTTTTCCTCTTGTAGGCAATTCATTTGGGTAATAGGGGTTAGATAAGGTCATCCATGATGTCTTCTAGGCCTCCAAAGGAACTTCTTCATAATTTGGCATACGGGCCATAGGAAGAGAACCTCTGGGCTTCTTTCCCCATGGAAGCCCAAGCTAGGCTTGTTCTCCCAACAATGGCCACCAAGCAATATCCTGCAAAACAAATAGGTATGCACTCAAAGAATATCAAGTAAAAATATCATGGAAAGTGAAAACCACATCTAATAAACAAGGCACTTAAAAACGTGCATCAAAAATACCTCTCCAAATTAAACAAATGCTCAAAGACCTTATACAATCGACCAAGTTTAGGTATGGGAGGGGTGTCATAAAAGTCCTATTGGGTAGACCGAAACCCTAAGGTAGGGGATGCTCCCAAGGATTCTCGTTCAATGTCATGTATTGGATGATGAGGTGGATAAGGTTTTATGCTTCATAAGTCAATGGGTTTCATGACATACAAGGGATCATATTGTCTCATCTATGGGTGCCTTTGTAGAGTGTGTGTTGCACCTTTGTTTTCAATGCATCCTTTTTCCAAGGCAATTCATTGTCATTAGTTAATTAATATTACAAAACCTTGGGCACTCCATAGAGCGAAAGCAATTAACTTGGGGGAAAACACCACAAGGCCCACTTGAATCTAGAGGGACACTACATGAGTTTACACACCTCAGCAAGTGGGGACATGTATATAATGTTATTTTTCTTTTGCAGGTCTTTGATTTTTTAGGAGAAGCTTTTCATTTCTCTCAATACCTCTTTGGGCGAGCATATGGAATTTTTAAATTTTAGGATTTTATCTTTTTCCATCCATCATCCCTCTGGGCCTTTAGGCCCCTCTTACCATGAAATGAGGTACATGACCTTCTTGGGTCACTAAATCCAAAGGACCTAGAAGAGGGAAATGTGATGAGCGGAAAATGATAAGTATGGTTGGAAATGGTACAATGACCCCTCAAGAGACCCCCATTTACAACCCTTCCCCAAAAATTTGCCACTCACTAGGAAATATATGACACTCACCAAGGTGAAACAGGGTCAAAAACATAATGTCCAAGTAGACGTTCTATAATAAAAAACAACTTAATACAACATGTTTAAATTCCTCAAATATTAGGGTGATTACTTGCCACAATACCTAACTTTTACCACATGGAGAAAGACCCAAATTCTTTCCAAAAGCTAGCTGTTGTGGTGGATGTTATGATGATGGATCCAACGTGTGGAGATAAAGAGATCTTCCATATGTGCAAGTATACATTGCTAGTCATGTGGTCTCTTGGTACTCCATGTCTTCAGCCTAAGGGCCTCGAGACATCATCTCCTTATTTATCCCACAAAATGGGGATAACATATGGCTCCTACTTGGGGACATGTGCTCACCGTAGAGTGAATGAGAACTGCAACATCTCCTGGTAGACCTATTCCTACACAAACTAAGACAACAAACTTGTTAATAGTAGGATGGATTCTCTTATCCTTTTTCCATGTATATCAAAATCCAAAAATGAAATTGATCTAAAAAAGAAAGAACATTTTTAGTATTTTTTCAAAAAATTCTAAACTAAGCATGAAATCAATTTGAAAGTAGAGCAAAATGAAATATGAAATGCATCTAAACTAATATGAGAAATCAATATGAAAATGCAAGGAAATAAAGATGACCTACCTACTTACCTGGGGCCTTGGGGCCCTGAATATCAAGTGATAGGTGATGTGAGGTGAATTCATACAACCAATGCAACCAGTTGATCATCTCGTCAAAGTATCTCCCCCTATGCTTAGTTATGTAAAACAACAAATATAATTCATGAACATAATGATCATGAGAATAAATAGATATATAATCAATCATGAAATTAAATGAAGAGAGATGGGTGGGAGGGAGGAAGTCGTGCTGAAAAGAGAAATCATCATCGCAATCATGTTTCTTGAAAGTGTAACCACAATCCTGATCAATCCATATGTGAAGAGGGATACCATGTGTAGATGATGGATCATCTTCATCTCCATTAATATGATCATTGGTTCCTAAAGACTGGGAATATATGAGAGATCCCAAGAATACCTCATTATTTCCCTGAGATGAAGGAATGATTGTAAGGGACAAGCTCAGGTGTAGAGAAAGAAAAACGTGGCCTCTTCATCTGCGAATCCATGTAGAAATCCCTAATATGAAAAAAAATTCCCTTTATAGAGTGGGCCTCTGATCGATCTGAGATGGCCACGTCCTGGTATTCTTACAAAATTGAGGATGAAGGTGGCTAAGAGTCCTCATAAAACAATTTTTCATCCCCAAAAATATATGCATCACAAGTTCCAAGGGGTGACTGAAAATCATCCTGAAAATGTTGTGACCGGTCATCCTCGAATAAATATGTAATCATGTCATCATTAGGTTTCAAAACATATGAATCATACAAGCATGAAAAATATTCCTATGAAGACGACAACTCAAACCCATTTTCTTGAGGGCTACCCTCAATGTCATAGATGGGGTTTCCATCAAAATTGAAATGACCCAAATCCCATACGCGTCTCCCAATCTGTATGAAAGCATCTATATGCCCATTAACCATATCTAAGGTTTCTTTAATAAGACTGTCAGTATGAGTGAAAATTACCATCTCTTTGTCTTTGTGTGTAGGAACAACATATTCTAGGGAGGCTTCATTTGGATCTTCAAATTCTTCATCACTAAGGCTGATTGCTTCTTCAAATTCATGTGCAGGAGGAAAACAAGGAATAATGGCATTATCTTCTTCAGGCAGGAACACAGATACCAATGTCTTCTTATCCTCATCTAGATGTCATACTTTATCAAGGTCTTCTTCTTCTTGGAAATTTTGTCCATGGATCTGTTCTTTAATTGATTCTTTGTCATCTTTAATTTTGTCCATGGATGAGTTTGTTTACTTCCTCGGGTATGGATAGAGGTTCAT
>JZKD02S1652871.1:195605-227693 GCA_000966675.3 Picea glauca | reverse complement strand
TTTTATGGCTCAAATTATTTCTTGAGCAGTGGGGCGAATTGAAGAGAAGGAGGGCGTTTTTGAGATCCAGATCTAGTCCGTTTGGAGGGGTTACACTTCAGATATGACCCTGAGATTTCACCTATTGAATTGCAGTGTCCCAATCTATATTTATGGAGAGTTTCAGAGCATTTGGAGGCCTCCTTCAGTAGGGTCGAATTATCTAGGGATTTAGTCATCCAGTGGGGCGCACCATTCAGTGGGGGATTTTAGATCTATAGAGATTGAGAGGGATCTTGGAGATTCAGGCACCTGGGTTGTTCTTACCATCACCCGATCTATCAGTTGGCATATTTCTTAGGGATATTGGACACTTTTGGCAGCAGGGCCGAGTTATTGAGGGTTTCGGCCTTCTATTGGAGCGTGGCATTCTTTTGCTGGAGAGTTTGGCATTCAGATCTGCTTGTATTGATCTTCATTTATTATTCATCCTTTGGAGGCATATTTTGTATTAGCAGGAGCATTTTGTAGCAGCTCTTATCTATTGTCTATCTACTTGGCCATCTGTTGAGCATTCCAGATCAACATCTTCATTGTAGCAGGTTTCTCTATTTTATGAATAAAGAAGAATTGAGATGTTTTGGCTTGTCTATCTTATTGCATATGGTTGAGGTATGTTCCATGGTTATCTCTTTCTATTATTTGCTGCATTCACACATATAAACACATCTAAAAAGTAGATCAACAAAGTGTTTGACGAAATACCACAACCAGAAAAAGTTTTAAAAAGACACCAAAACAGTGATGATCCTTGCATAATGGCTTGGGATCATTATAGGATCTCTGTTGTCTTATGGGTTTTGGTTGGAGGGTTTCATTCGGTCCAAAATTGTTGGTCGTCCCCACACAGTTCTTGTACACATATCTGTTCATTTATGATGTTATGGGGTTGTTGTGTTTGATTTTTAACCACCTTGGGTCACTGCTATCATTTTCGCCTGGTCGTTGACTCATGTTTGATTTTGGTTTCTGCACAGTTGGTTATGGTGGCTATTATGCCAATATGATTTATTTAGGGTTGGTTGCTATTACATGACTCCTCATTTTTACAACATTATTCATGTTTTTGAAACCACCAGGGTTATATCCATGCGAGCTCTCGGGGTTTTTACTGGACAGTAAGGAGCCTCTTCTCTTCTGTTCATAGTCTCTCCTGCCTGGTGTGAATTGTCACCCTGTCATACATGTTAATGGTTATATGGCCTGTGTGTCCACCGTGTTGTTCTGAAGGGTTATTACCTGTTGTTGATATGGTCGACTTCGGTCTCATTGTGTTCAATGATCGAACAAACCCTTGACTATTTTCTTGTTTTCATTGGTACCGAGCCCGATTCTGAATAACTCAACAGTCACACTCTGTCAGTCATTTGGTTGACTGGTATAGTTGTTGGGTAGTATTTCTAATGGGGTTGCTTATTGGTTTGTCCCTATTGATCGGGTTAAATACAAAGTTTATTTAATAGCGTTGATATTGGTTTTTATTATTGGTATTTAGTCGCTACATTAAGTATTATAACAATTGAATCGATAACTCAACATGGTTAATTGGTTGATTCGAGAAATGAAATGGGCACATAGTCGCTACCTCTTGTGTTGTAATAGTTGGATTGTTAACTCAATATTATTTTATGGTTTGATTGGGAATATGCTTCTTTGCGTTATGCATTGGGTTGTGTGTCTCCTACAACATGGTATAAGTCGAAATGATGGTTGTTGTTACTGTGTGTTTTAATTGCCAATCGGAATTATTGCAATTTAAAATCATGATAGTTGTAGCATGGTTGTCTACTATGTATGTTTTATGGATATCGTGCATCATATCAGAGATGGGCATGGGTTTTATAATAGTATGGTTTCATTACAAGTTAATTGTTAAATTGATTAGAGGAATGGAATCAGACACAATTTTAAAAGAATTTGTTTCTGTGTTTGGTTTGAGGAGATAATTCATAGACAATGGTTGATGTTTTGATGTTGAACAGAGTGGAAACAAATGACAATGTGTTCATTTGATTTTTGTTTGAAATATAATGGAACAAATGAGAAGAAACAAAATTCATATACATGTTGTTTTGGAAGGCGTGTTATTTTGAGTATGATGATACTGTGTTAAATATTTAATGAGAACAATGAGCAAGCTTAACACACCATAATGGTTAAATTATACACAAAAATTGTTTAGTTGATCACACCAATTATTTGGTTAGTGTTGGATTGTTGCATTAAATACATAATTGTTTTATGGATTACTTAATTTATTTTATGAACAATATCCACTCTTTTCCCCTACCATTATTTCAATTTTCACTAATTACAATCTCCTCACCTTCCCATATTCAATACTCACTCGTGTTCCTAAAATTTAATTATAGTTAAGAGGAACTCTCTATTATTATAGTTTCAGATAGATTACAGTGATATGTTCTTTGGTTTACATTATAGTTGATTGTTTGTTGTCTATGAGCAGTAATCGCGATATTTCCCCCCTCATTTTAACATTTTTCTCTCAATACAATCCCTCGCATACCCCATAACCTTTGTTCACCCCTGCTCATTGACAACGATTAGACAATCTGTATGGATTGGATTTCATGAGTCTGATATGTTGTTCAGCCAAAATTTATTTCATATTTTAAAAGGAGTTGTCATGTATGGTTGTTAAAGAAAATTTTTTCTAATCAATTATGCAAACATGAATGAGATTTTTCAACCGATGTAGCCATGGTAGAGGTAACCGAGGAAGAGGTAATTGGAACAGGGGCCCTAGAAGGCCAATATTATCCATACACTTTGATGCTGACTCGCAAGAGTTAGGAAAACTATTTCAAGCTAGGTTTTCTAATTGGATTTTGAAAGGAGTGGTCCAACATAGGACTGAAAGTCCTCCCTTCCAAGCCCCACAGGTCCCTGGTATCCCCGTGACCCCTCATGTCTCATTGCAGCCTGAAGTTCCAGAAAATGATGGATGGAAAGATATTGTCCACCTGATAGTCTCTGAACATCGTGGCTAGCCCAATTTGTCTTTACCTGTTCCCCCACCTATAAAACAAATTGTCCAAGATGCCCCTATCCACTCACTAGTTTAGTCTTCCCATGCGAATAAAAGGTTGAAAAATGAGTCCCACCATGCTCCTGACAAAGGAAAATCCACTGTTGCCCCTTCCTCACCCTCCAATGACTCTGATAAGTCTGTGTCCTCCCGCATGCATTTGAGGGACGATTTCTCTCATGTGATCAACGAGATTAGGCCTAAAGGCTCAGCACAAACTAAGGAAATTTCAGAGAGATAAAAAGGTGACAACAACAACAAGGGAAAGATTGCATCTCAGAGTGGGAAATATGGATTTTAAGTTTTTATTTATTTATTAATTGTTGAGAACAATTAACTTCTGGAATTTTGGACAACATGTTATTTTTGGATATATGGGTAATATATTTTGGAAATAATTTCAAATGTCATTGAGATAAATTGTCAAATATGAATGTGATGATGGGAGTCACAAGGAGGGATTTTTTTTTAATTAACTAGTTATGTTATGATTGTTAAAAGATAAAGGGAGTCATAAGGGGTCCCACCTACTAGTTATTATTTATTTAAAAACCCTTATTATGATTTATTACCTTTCCCCCTAACTAAAAGTTAGTTGAGTTTTAGTTAACTTAACTAATGAAGTAGTTCAACTACTTCAACCAATTCTAATTTGCTTAAAGGAAAAAGGAAAGGGAGGAACAAGTGGAGAATAGAAGGAGAAGCATACTATCTTTGATAGTCTGTGTAGACTTGTATGTTTGTTAATTAGTTTTCATGACTGGAAAAGGATATTGTGCAGAGTCTAGTGGGCAACAATATGTGGCAAGATAATCCATCTTTTCAAGTTTAGTTTTTTGATTTTATGTCAGACGTCCTTTTGTAAGTTTCATCAGGGATGTCTAAGTTTGACTTTGGTCCAAAAATTCCTTGGGAAATTTTGTAAAGAGAACGATTCTTTGATGAATTGGAATGAAATAAAGGATTGCTTTATGTATCATATGTGTTGATTATTGACTTAGTGTCTTTACTTCTATATCTATATTTATTTCAACATCTGATATGTTTAGAAAATTACATAAAAAATGATTTTTTCAACAAGCTTTTAATTATAAAAAAACAGCCTAAGCACTTGTAAACAATAATTGTGAATTAGGATATCCATTTTGATGGATATAAACATAAGGTGATATTCTCGTCTATCTTTATTTAGTCAAGCATGATCTGAAAATGTTTGAGTAAGATAATTTCATATCTTTTCTTCAACATTTATTTGGCGACCATACTAGGGAGATCTTCAATATCTCTTTGGTTATTTTTTATGCTGGATTAGCATCGAATACATCTGTTTTTCTGATATTGATTCTTTGACTGTTTATTTCTTAATGACTGTGCCTGTTGCAAGGAAGCCCAATATTAAGCCCGGTCTTCAGGATCAGACCAACATTTCTTTGAATTTGTTCAACACCATTTTAGACACTGTCAATACTCGTGTTGAGCTTAATCATTCTTGGGAAACAATTGAACGAGATATTAGTGAGCAAGAACATTTGGAAGCTAGACGTAGACAGCCTAGAAATAAACAGTAACCTTCTTGTTCCTTCAGTTTTGGCCTTACTTTCATGTCCTTAGACTCTCGTGTTTCTAGAAGAAGAATATTCTTATCACCTGAAATTAATCCTATTGCTGAAATAGGAAGAAGGAACGTTGTGTTGTCAACCCAACAAAGTGCTCTAAGGAGAACCTTGTCTGATTCTTCTGGTTCTTCTTTCTTTCCCTCACCAATCATCCATAAGATGGCATCTAGTGGTGGCTCTCGTGGCACTAGAAGTGCTTCCTCCTCCTAGTCTTCAGCTTTGTCAATGATTGGTAGCTTATATAGCCACCATATCCCTATCCAATATACCACCAAATTCATTAAAAAGTATGGGATTTTTCAGTTTGAAGAAGGTACCACAAACACATTGTGGCATGTGTCCTCTCCTCTTAACCTAGCACCTGCTACTCATCCACTTCCTAAATTCAAAGAGAATCTCCCTAGGTTCTCCAGAAATAACATTGTCACTACAAACGAACACTTGGTGGCATTTTATAATGCTTGTCACAACATAGGAGCTAATGACAACGATACTTGCATGCGCTTATTCGTCAATTCCTTGGAAGGAAAGGTTGCAGACGATTTCTTTGACCTTCCTCCTTAGATTGTGTCTACTTGGGAGGATTTAGTTTATTGGTTCAGATCCACCTATGGCCAATCTAAAAGCCTAGCTGAGCAATTATGGGAGTACAATAACATCGCCTATAAGGATGGTGAGACCATCAAGTCTTTCAACTTGTGATTCACTAAGCTATACAATCAAATCCATGAACTCATTTGACCTCAGAACCATGCCATTTTCATGCATTACTACAATGAATTACCTTCCCCCTATCATCATAGGCTTGAGGAAAAATCCATTGATAATCTCGGTTCTTCTTTGCATACTTTTTTAGAGTATGAAGAACAACTTGAAAGAACAGGTCTTCCCCAAGGAGAATCGATTAAACAGACCGACATGTATTCCCTCTTACATATAGCACAATATATGAATAATTATATGATAGCATATGAGCGAAAAGGAAATTTCTCCCCTCTCACCCCTGGAGCTTCATCCTCTTCTGCACCCCCCTTTAGAAACCCAATTGAAAATAATTTTTAGCCCAAGGCTATCTTGCCTAGAAGTTGGTGTAAATTTTGCGAGGAACACCATGAGGAAGCCACATGTGAGGTAAGGAAGAGTTCCAGAGATAATATCTTTGTTAAAATACCAGAAACTACCATCGTTGTACTAGATTTTGCAGAGTCGGAGGATGTCATCACCATCAGTACTAGGAACAAATCTTATGCTCCCAAAGGAAAATATGATCTCTCCTCAATTATTGTAGCCCAAGCTCATCATCACCAACTGCTACGGCTCATTTTCCTAAGGTTCCTGACACTCAAGGAACTACTTCCCCTCTCCCCTCTTCCAAATACAATATTTTGAATCAGTTGAACAACATCAAAGTAGATGCCACTATTACAGGTGAATCGTCCCGCGGGCAAGCGGATTCCCTCTTGGTCTCTAGACTCCTAGTGCCAAGATATAAAAGTGCTTAACATGGACATTGTCATCCTTTTATATCTAATTAATCTAAATGAGTGAAGAGGAAGAAGGAAAGTGTACCTTTTTAATTGGCGTTTGTCCTCGCAAAGTCTAAGATGAGCTCCAATCATGAGATCCTCGATACGTCCTGTAGAACAAACAAGGATACAACAAGCTTTCTATTCTACTGATATTTATTTTCCATCCTCCAATCCTTGATAGGTGCACTTGGTTCTCACACTTAATCAATTTATTTTCCATGAATATTAATAATAATTCATGTGTACTTGGTATTTTGGCCTTCATGTAATATATCCCTCCTCCATATTGACCAGGGATTGTGACATAGATTATTCCATGGTGTCAAGGTGTATGAGACACTTATACGACACTTTACGATACTTAGGGCGAGGTACCTAGGTGTGAAAATTTCATGTGTAACAACCACCCTGCTAGACATGGTTGTCATCCCTGAACAACATAGGCATATTAAAAAATTCATGGAAGGAAAGCCTTCCGTTGTAGCCAACCTCTCTGAAGAGTAAATGAAGAGGATTCGTCTCTAAATAAAGTAGGTGTACATAACTTTAGATACCCTGTAAAAAATCCCCCTTTTTATATTTCTGTAAAGATTATGGATAAGATTTCCCATTGTTGCCTCATTGATGGTGGTTTGGGCCCAAGTGTGATGTCGAAGATTATTATGGAAGAGATAGGCTTTTCTTGTACAAATGAAAATGCCAGAAGCATGGTCTCCTATAATAGTCTACAAAAAATGACCATAGGCGAGATTAAAGATGTGACCTTAGTTTTGTGCGCACATCCTGAAATAAGGACAACCCTTAGTATTCAGGTAATTGATATGTCAGTAAGAAATTACTCAATCATCTTGGGAAGAGATTGGAAAGATTTGACAGGTGGATACCTCTCACTCAATGGGACACACTTATCTCTTCCTCAAAATGGAAAAAACATTATAGTCCTTAGAGAGGGAAGGATTTCACCTTACATAGAGAGTGCCCCACAACCTGATGTGAACTATATCGAAGAGGACCTAGAAGTGTATTCCATATTTTTTGAGGAGGATAACACTCCCTTGGAACAAATTGATCTGGATGATGGTATGTGGCACTTGCAATTCGATGGTTCATTCTCTAGTGAAGGTAACATAGCTGGCATCATCTTATACTCTCCTGTTGGGAAGATTCATAATTTTTCTTATAGGTTGGAGTTTTCTTGCACAAACAATATCATTGAATTTGAAGCCTTATTATTAGGCATTGAAAACACTTATAATCTTGGTTGTGGTCACCTTTCAGTTTTTGGAGATTTCGAGCTTGTTGTGAACCTTGTATGTAAGATTTACTCTCCTAGAAACAAGTTGATGAAACGATATACCTAGACTATTTGGGCACTTATCTTGAACCTATTATCTTTCAACATCACTCATTTTATGAGGGAATTGAACTCAATGGTTGATCAATTAGTTGTTTTTGCATCCTCTCTTAATCGACAACTTCTTCCACATAGAACTGGTTATACTTTTCAATATCTATATCATCCACAATTCCTGACAATATAGAATCTTGGTAGGTCTTCCCTAGCGATGAGAGAATATGTGATTTCATTCAAAATGAACCCTATAATCCCAAGGAAATCATATCCATAGAAGATAACAAGATTCCTAAAGGATTGAATCCTCTAGAG
Source organism: Picea glauca (assembly GCA_000966675.3). Taxonomy (NCBI): domain Eukaryota; kingdom Viridiplantae; phylum Streptophyta; class Pinopsida; order Pinales; family Pinaceae; genus Picea; species Picea glauca. Next base: position 219,794 of record JZKD02S1652871.1, on the reverse strand, counting down.
AGTTAGTTTTTATCTAGTTAAGTAGGAAATAAAGAGAAACAAAAAGAAGAGGAGTCGAAAAGGAAGGTGGGTGAAACCATCTCCTTGAACATTAGGACACCCAAGTTTCCAAAGAATGTTAAAATAGGTGCCCAATGTTCTGATAAAAAGAAGATGAAGTTTGTCGAGCTACTTGGTGAATTTCAAGATGTTTTTGCTTGGTCTTATGAGGATCTTCGTGGTTTTGATCTTGGTCTTATACCACATGCCATCCCCATCAAGGAAGGCATAAAAACAGGTGGGAAAAGACAAAGACTTGTCAACCCTGCGTTGAAAGCAACTGTTCAAAGGGAGTTGGAAAAATTCTTGAAGGTCAGAATCACCTTTCGGGTCAACTACCCTAAATGGGTTTCCAAATAGGTTCATGTTATGAAAGTCACTAATAATATTAGATTCTGAATTAATTATCTCACATTCAACCAAGATATTATGAAAAATCCTTTCCCTCCCCCTAATATGGAAGTGATTTTGTAGCAAGTTTTAACCTTATAGATGAGGCTCTCACTTGACAGTTTTTTTGGTTACACTCAAATCAAGGTAAAAAGGGCAGATGCTTACAAAACCACCTTTATCACTAATTGGGATACCGTGATTTGTGAATGTATGCTTTCTAGCTTACATGAGGCAAGTACCACTTTTAAAAGATCTATACAAATAACTCTTGACGAATTGATCGGTATTCACATCTATCTTGATGATCTAATCATATACATTAAGGGGTACTAATTCTTACATTCAGAAATATTTACAAGAGTGATTGTTTTCCTACAGTACTAACGGTTCTCACTTGAAACATTACGTAGAACCAACTTGAAAATTTCTAATGCTATTTGGATTTTCTGTATATTAGTAGTCTAGCTCTACTTTCATTTTTTCCACTATTTTTCATTTTTTCTTTACAGTAGTTTGATTTCTGCTTTATGTTTTTAACAATTTCTTGTTGCTTTTACATTTCTGTCACCTTATTTCTGTTGTTTTAAATTTTGAAATTTTAATTATGTCATGTTTTTTATTGTTTTTTTTGTCTTTTAGTTGATTTTGGTCAAGAATAAGATGTTGGATCAATTATGCCACAGTGACACTCCTGCAAGATATTGTTAGTCAATAACAATCAACCTTACATAGTTGTTATGATGTTCCTCCTGAAAGCACTTGAATTTTTTTATCTTCTTTCACTGTTGTCTTATAAAGAAATTAGTTATCTCCCGCTTCTGCTTTCCATTTCTTCATCCATTTGAGAATTTACAAGAGAAAATCCATAATTTTTCTCCTTGAAGTAAAGAGCATATTCCATTCGAATGATTATGCATACCGGGATAAACCCCCTCATACTTAACATTTTTCATGAGTTATTCCCAAATTCCCGATCATTTTTCCATTAAATCTGCTCACTTCCCCCTGCTGCATAATCTTCCTAGTTATATATTCTTGATCTGTTGTTCTTGGTCTGTGAAACCATGTGTTATAAGTTCTAAATTTGTCGGAAACAAATTTCCCTGTGGAGTCGCTAGTTTGTTGACGATAAAAATCACAACGAGGGATTCTCCCTCAAAGTATTGCTAAAGCCTATTAATTATAAGCTAATGATATATATAATACTAGTAGGTGGGACCCCCTTGTAGATTGGAAGATCATAGATAATCTTGTTATACATTTTATGTTGTTGTTCGATGATGCTTACAAGACTCTACATGATTGATGATAAATTACTGGTTCTATTTGTGAGAAATGGCAGATGGATAATGCATTTTGTGTGGGTCTCGTTACTCTAAAATCTCAATTCCATGCCATAATGGCTTATATTCACTTTTATCACTATGATTTGTTACATGTTGTACCTGCACAAAACACATGTTAGTCATGACAAAAGATAAAAGAAATATCGAAAAAAATCCAAGGAAGAGGAGTTATCCTATACTATACTATGCTATGCTACATTATATGCAAATGAGATTAAAAGGATTATTGTTAGTCCTAGCTAACAAAGTTAGTGGCTATGCGATGTATTGAGTTATGTGAAGGCACATTTGACATGCATTATGGTATGTTTGGAAAATGTGATATGTGGTGGCACACTTAGCAAGTAATGGATGTTAGTTTCGATGCATAGATTAATTAAATGGATTAATGGAGGGTTGGTTGGCATGTACTAAGTAATTGAATGAGTAGGGGATGGAAGCGACATGCATTTATTGCACATCACTCCATACCTCTACCAATAGTTGTCACCCTAGCTTGGTTATTGTTCAATTTTGTTTCACTATGGTTAAGCTCTAATTTTCAGGCGAGGAAGGAACTGGTCAACCAAGCTCATGTTTTTAGGGATTTTTGGTTATAGGTATGTCTTTTTTGCCATCCATGAACTCGCTCTGGTTGTGAAATAGATATTGGCTCAGTGATGTATTGGTATGTTCTTTTCTTGAGACTGACAAATATGTAAACTTGTGATATTTCTCTGGAATGGTTGGTTGTATGTATTCACTGTAAATGAAAAAAATGGATAGTCGAAGTCATGATTTCATTGATGATCCTGTGTGGTGGAAGCCATGAAGGCTCTATATTTTCTTATGGGTTTTGGTTGGAGGGTTTCACTCAGACCAGACTTGTTGGTTTTCTCCAAACAGTTCTTGTACACATATCTGGTCATTTGTGGTGTTATGGGGTTGTTTTGTTTGATTTTTAACCACCTTGGGTCACTGCTATCGTTTTTGCTTGGTCGTGGACTCGTGTATAATTTTGGTTTATGCACAGATGGTTATGGTGGATATTATGCCAAGATGCTTGCTTTAGGGTTAGTTTCTATTACATGGATATTCATTTTTACAACATTATTCGGGTTTTTGAAAATACCAGGGTTATACCCATGTGAGCTCTCGGGGTTATTACTGGCCAGTAAGGAGCCTCTGCTCCTCTATTCATAGTGTCTCCTACCTGGTGTGAATTTTCACCCTGTCATACATGATGGTTATATGTCATGTGTGTCCACCGTGTTGTTCTGAAGGGTTCTTACCTGTTGTTGATATGGTCGACTCCACTCTCCTTGTGTTCAATGATAGAACAAATCCTTGAGTATTTTCTTATTTTTGTTGGTACCGAGCCTTATTCTGATTAACTCAACAGTCACACTCTATCTGTCATCTGGTTGACTGTTATAGTTGTTGGGTAGTATTTCCAGCGGGGTTGATTATTGGTTCATCCCTGTTGATCAGGTTAATTATAGAGTTGATGGAATAGCATTGACATTGGTTTTTGTTATTGGTATTTAGTCATTGCATTATGTATTATAATAGTTGAATCGATAGCTCATCATGGTTAATTGGTTGATTCGAGAAATGAAATGGGCACATAGTCAATGCCTCTTGTGTTCTAACAGTTGGATTGTTAACTCAACATTGTTTTATGGTTTGATTGGGAATATGCTTCTTTGTGTTATGTGTTGGGTTGTGTGTCTCCTACAACATGGTATAAATTGAAATGATGGTTGTTGTTACTGTGTTTTTTAATTGCCAATCGAGATTATTTCAATTTAAAATCATGATAGTTGTGGCATAGATGTTTGTTGTGTATGTTTTATGGATATCGTGCATCGTATCAGAGATGGGCATGAGTTTTATAACAGTATGGTTTCATTACAAGTTCATTGTTAAATTGATTAGAGGAATGGAATCAGGCATGGTTTGAAAACAATTTTTGTCTATGTTTTATTTGAGGAGATAATTCATAAAGAATGCTTGATGTTTTGATGTTGAACAGAGTGGAAACAAATGATCGTCTGTTCATTTGAAATTTGTTTTAAATATAATGGGACAAATGAGAAGAAACATCATTCATATATAGGTTGTTTTGGAAGGTGTGTTATTTTGAGTATGATGATACTGTGTTAAATATTTAAAAGAGAACGATGAGCAATTTTAACACATAGTAATGGTTAAATTATACACGAAAATTGTTTAGTTGATCATGAAAATTATTTGGTTAGTGTTGGATTATTGAATTAAATACATTTTTTTTTATGGATTACTTAATTGATTTTATGAACAATATCCGTTGTTTTACCCTACCATTATTTCAACTTTCACTAATTACAATCCCCTCGCCTTCCCATATTCATTTCTCACTCCCTATTCCTAAATTTTAATTATAGTTAAGAGGAACTTTATATTATGACAATTTCAGATAGATTACAGTGATATGTTATTTGGTTTACATTACAGTTGATTGTTTGTTGTATATGAGCAGTAATCACGATCTTTTCCCCCTCATTTTAACATTTTTTTCTCAATACAACCCCTCTCATATCCCAGAACCTTTGTTCACCCCCTGCTCATTGACAACGATTAGACACTTTGTATGGATTGGATTGCATGAGTTTGATATGTTGTTGAGCCAAAATTTATTTCATATTTTAAAAGGAGTTGTCATGTATGGTTGTTAAAGAAACTTTTTGCTAATCAATTATGCAAATAGGAATGATATTTTTCAGCCGAGGTAGCCATGGCAGAGGTAACCAAGGAAGAGGTAATTGGAATAGGGGATCTAAAAGGCCAATATTATCCATACACTTTGATGTTGACTCGCAAGAGTTAGGATAGCTATTTTAAGCTGGGTTTTTTAATTGGATTGGGAAAGGAGTGGTCCAACCTAGGCCTAAAAGGCCTCCCTTCCAAGCCCCATAGGTCCCTGGTATCCCTGTGCCCCCTCATGTCTCATTGCAGCCTGAAGTTCCTGAAAATGATGGATGGCAAGAGATTGTCCACCCAAAAGTCTCCCAAAATCGTGGCTGGCCCAATTTGTCTTTATCTGCTCCCCCGCCTATCAATCAAATTGTACAAGCTACCCCTATCCACTCACCAGTTCAGTCTTCCCATGTGAGTAAAAGGTTGAAAACTAAGGCCCAAGCCACTGCTGCCCCTTCCTCACCCTTCAATGACTCTAATAAATCTGTGTCCTCCCGCATGCATTTGAGGGATGATTTCTCTCATGTGATCAGCGAGATTAGGCCTAAAGGCTCAGCATAGCCTAAGGCAAATTCAAAGAGATCTAAATGTGACAACAACAACAAGGGAAAGATTGCATCTTAGAGTGGGAAATATGGATTTCAAGTTTTTATTTATTTATTAATTGTTGAGAACAATTGACTTCTGGAATTTTGGACAATATGCTATTTTTGGATATATGGGTAATATATTTTGGAAATAATTGAAAATGTCATTGAGATAAATTGTCAAATATGAATGTGATGATGGGAGTCATAAGGAGGTATGTTTTGTTTAATTAACTAGTTATGTTATGATTGTTAAAATCTAAAGGGAGTCACAAGGTGTCCCACTTACTAGTTATTATTTATTTAAAAACCTTTATTATGATTTATTACTTTTCCCCCTAACTAAAAGTTATTTGAGTTTTAGTTAACTTAACTAATGAAGTAGTTCAACTACTTCAACCAATTCTAATTTTCTTAAAGGCAAAAGGAAAGGGAGGAATAAGTGGAGAATAGAAGGAGAAGCATACTAAGGTTTGATCTTTGAATTTTTGTTGAGATAATTTATTTTTCATTCATTCCTTAATTCATTAGAAGCCTAATTCTTTTTTATGATAGCAGGGTCCTATTGTATACATCAAGATTCAGGGATTAATTACATCATTCAAGCACTTGTTTTTCAGAGGTGTTGATCTATATTTGATAGTCTATGTAGACTTGTCTGTTTGTGAATTAGTTTTCACGACTGACAAAGGCTATTGTGCAGAGTCTAGTGGGTAGCAATCTGTGGCAAGTTGATCAAGGTTTTCAAGTTCAGTTTTTTTATTTTCTGTCAGAAGTCCTTTTGTATGTTTCATCGGGGACGTCTAAGTTTGACTTTGGTCCAAAAGCTCCTCAGGAAATTTTGTAAAGAGAACGATTCTTTGATGAATTGGAATGAAATAAAGGATTGATTTATGTCTCATATGGGTTGATTATCTCTATATTTATTTCAGCTTATGATATGTTCAGAAAATTACATAAAAAATGATTTTTTCAGCAAGATTTTAATTATAAAAAAACAACCTAAGCACTTGTAAACAATACTTGTGAATTAGGATATCCATTTTGATGGATATAAACATAGGGTGATATTCCCGTCTATATTGAGATAGCCAAGAAGGATCTGAAAATGTTTGAGTAAGATCATTTCATATCTTTTCCTCAATAGGTAGTAGGGGATAGGTAAGGTCATCCATGATGTCTTCTAGGCCTCCAAAGGCATGTGTTCATCATTCGGCATGTGGGCCCTAGGAATCCAAGCTGTAGGATTATTTACCCATGGAAGCGAAAGCTAGGCTTGTTCTCCCAAAAGTGGCTACCAAACAAGGTCCTGCAAAAAAAATGTGTATGCCCTCCGAGAATCTCAAGTCAAAATATCATGGAAAGTGAAAACCACATCTAATAAATAAGGCACCTAAAAATGTGCATCAAAACTACCTCGTCAAATTAAAAAAATGCTCAAATACCTTATACAATTGACCAAGTTTAGGTATGGGAGGGGTGTCGTAAGAGTCCTATTGGGTAGATAAAAATACTCAAGTAGGGGATGCTCCCAAGGATGCCCCTTCAAGGTCATGTAGTGGATAATGAGGTGGATAGGGGTTTAGACTTCATAGGTCAATGGATTTCATGACATATAAGGGCTCATATTGTCTCGTATATGGGTGCCTTTGTAGAGGGTGTGTTTCACCTTTGTTTTCAATGCAACCTTTTTCCAAGCCCATTCATTGCAATTAATTAATTAATAGTCCAAAACCTTGGGTACTCCCTAGATTGAAATCGATTAGCTTGGGGGGAAACACCACAAGTCCCACTTGAAGCTACAGGGACATCACATGAGTGTACACACCTCAAAAAGTGGGGACATGTATATAATGCTATTTTTATTTTGCAGGTCTTTGATTTTTTAGGAGAATATTTTCATTTCTCTCAAGACCACTTTGGGTGAGCATATAGAAGGTTTAGATTTTAGGCTTTCATCTTTTTCCAACCATCATCCCGCTGGGCCTTTAGCCCCTTCTTCCCATGAAATGAGGTACATGCCCTTCTTGGGTCACTAAATGCAAAGGGAATATAAGAGGGCAATTTGATGGGAATGTGATGAGTGGAAAGTGATACGTATGGTTGGGAATGGTTTGATGTCCCCTAAAGACACCCCCAGTTACACCCCTTCCCCAAACGTTGGTCACTCACTAGGATATCGATGACACCCACCAAGGTGAAACAGGGTCAAAAGCATAATGTCCAAGAAGACATTATATAATCAAAAGAAGATTTAATACAACATTCTTAAATGCCTCAAATATTAGGTTGATTACTTTCCACAATCGCTGACTTGTACTGCATGGAGCAAGACCCAAATGATTTCCTAAAGCTAGTTGGTGTGGTGGATGTTCTGATGATGGATCCAACATGTGGAGATAGATCATGATTCCATATGTGCAAGTGGACATTATTAGTCATGTGGTATCTTGGTACTCCATGTCTAAAACCTGAGGGCCTTGAGACACCATCTTCTTATTTATCCCACAAAATGGGGATAACAGGGTCTAGCAAGAATCACTCTAAAGAGGAGGATTTTGAAAACCCTAATCCATAATATGCCTTAATCAAGAGAAGCACAACGACCATAGAATTAGATGAATGAGGATCCTTCGATCCATAAAATATATGCATGGTTAGAGTGATATACCCATAGGAGCCATAACATAGACACCTTGAGGGGGGAGGGACTCCAAGAATGAGGGATGACCATTGACTAGTCATGAAGGGGAAATATTTAATCTCAGCTGTGGAGTCTGTGGCCCCCATTTGTTGGTTTTTGGAAAGGACTATCAAGTGAAAAGTAATCGTCGAGTGGATGGGTATTAAAACATAATAGTATCCATTAGAAACCTGGGTACAAGTACCATTAGATATCAGTGGATGACCTATTAGGATGTCATCATCAGAAGGGAGATCAACTTAGGTGGTTAGGTATTCCAATGGGAATGAGTCTGATTACCCATAGATTGATTTATATAAGGGTGATAAGAAAATCACACCATATGATTAAGGGTGTTTAGGAGCTTGGATACTTTAGTAAGATAAATGGAGAAACCTTCCTAAGAATCAATATGATTTATCTTAGTTTAAATTGTGATAAGAGAAGTCCTCACCTAAAAAACTGATGAGCCTAATAGAGTGTCATGAGAATAAAGAAAAAGAAAATTCGTCATCCCACCATCCTAAGTAATGGTTAGGGGGTTAGATGTTTCACATAGTGGTATCAGGTAAGAGTTCAAACACTAGGATTTAATGACCCACCAAGGTTGCTTAAAACTATTTTAGAACAATTTTATGATGCCTGGTATGTGTGTTTAAAAATGCCAATGTAATTGCTAACAATGGTTGTTGTATCAACATGTAGGACGTACTGAAGGTAAATAAGAGATGAATGGTGCATGACAACATGGAAGACACATCACATTTCATATATGAGGAATCTAATGGCTGGAGGGATAGAGAAACCCCTACATATTTGATGGCCACCGTTAGAATCCTGAAGGTAGATAAAGAGAGGCTTATGAAATCCCAGCCTCAATAAGAAGAGTTGAATGTAGTACTACTGCAGAGCTTGTCTGAAATTGAGAAGAATTTGTAACAAGGCCCTAGTAATGAATATTTTAAATAATCATAAAGGTTTAAAACCCCTTAATATGCCCAAAGGCAAGGATTAATTCATAGCAATATGGGTATACGTTCTTCCAAGAAAAGGCATTGGGAAGCCAAGGGAAACAAATTTGGTGGAAGTGGTTCTACAAATTCATCCAACAGGAAGAACTCTTTCGAATAACTTTCCAGTAGTGACACTGGGATGAGTATTTCTAAGAAGAATAAGACAAGTCATTCTCAAAATTCTCTGACTAAATAATTCAAGAAGGATAAACTGCCTACCTTTGATGGAGAGATTGAGAAAGGAGAAGAAGCTGAGGCATGGTTGTTTGGTTTGAAGAAGTACTTTTGGGTACACCATTACTCCAAGAACACCAAAGAAAGGATTTTCATTTTCAATATGAATGGATGAGCCTCCATTTGGTGGGAAGACCTCAAGGAAATCAAAGGACTGAAGGAAAGAAAACTAACTTGGAAGCAATTTGAGAAGTACTTCAGAAAGGCATACTTATTGTAGAAATATAATGATGAAAAAATCAAGGAATTCCATGAACATAAGTTGGGTCAACTTACTATGGATGCCTACGCAGAGAGATTCATGGAGATGTTGAGGTATGTTCCTCACCTCAAGGGTGAGAAAGAAAGATTGCAATTCCTTCTTAGTAGATTTCCAAAGACCTATCAGACCATAATTGAATTTGATAAGACAAAGACACTAGAGGACACTATAAGGAAGGGCAAGTGTTGTTATGATCAATCCAGACATAAGCCAATGCCTTCTAAGTATTGGAAAAGGAAGGAGAAGAGTGGATTCCAAAAAAAGGGATTCAGGTCATTTCCATACAAGAATTAGAAGAAGGGTGCACAATTTAGTTAGCCAAGTAGAAGTGTGCATCGACATAATTTTCCATCTCAAATAGAAAATAGGCTAGCAGAGAAGACAAGAGAAAGAGTAGAGGACCCTATGAAAGGACCTTTTCAATGCTGGGGTTGAGGAGAACCACACATGTTGAGGGATTGTCCTGATAGAGAAAATGATACAAAGAAAGTTTATCATATGCAATAAGTAGCTACAGTAAATGATGTGGCTAGAAGTGTGCCAAGGATATATGCAGTTGTGGAAAATCGATAAACAAACCATCAGGATTCAATAGTGGAGATGGAAGGTATAATCACAAAGAAAATTATTTCTATTTTAATTGACCTTATATCTAATCTTAGTTAAGTCTCATCACAATTTGTTGAAGCATGTTCATTACAAAGGAAGAAACATGCAAAATCATGGTTAGTTCAATTATCCACAAGAGCTAAGAGAAAAGTGGTTGAGCTCATAGAAGCTTGTTCATTTGAGATAAGTTGACTATGTATGCAAGAACCCTTTAATCTCCTACCCTTAGGATCATATGATGTGATTCTAGGCATGAATTGGTTAGCTACCCACAAGGAAAAGATGAATTTTTATGAGAAAACTTTAGAATGAAAAGACGAAGGAAATGCAAGATTTCTGCAAGGAATTCATAAGACAACTTTGTAAGGAAAATATCAGTGTTGTAGCTTAAGAGGTTCATTAAGAAAGTATGCCCCGTTTATTCTATAAAAAATATTAACTCAATAGAGAGAAAGGAGTTGGAAGTTGAAGATCACCTTGTGCTATGGGAATTTAAGGATGTATTTTCATAAGAGGTACCTATATTACCTCCAAAAAGAGATATTGATTTTTCAATAGATATTGTACCTAGAGCAGTGCTAACATCAAAATTACCTTACAGAATGAGCACACCAGAGTTGTTCGAGATGAAGGTGCAGCTGAAGGAAATGTTGGACAAAGGTTACATCAGGTTTAGTGTATATCCATGGGGAGAACCAAACTTGTTTGTAAAGAAGAAGGATGGAATTTTGAGACTGTGTATTGACTATAGGTAGTTGAACAATATGACCATCAATAACAAGTATCCTTTACCTAGGATTGATGATATATTTAATCATCTCAGAGGAGTTGCAGTCTTTTCAAAGATTGACTTAAGTTTTGAATATCACCAAGTTAGAATTAAGGATGATGGCATCCACAAGACAACCTTTAGAATGAGGTGTGGACACTATGAGTTTGTAGTGGTGCCATTTGGACTTAAAATTGCACCAACCACTTTCATGTGTTTAATGAATAGTGTACTCAACAAATATCTAGACAAGTTGTTCTTGGTGTTTGTGGATGATATTTTGGTCTATTCCAAGACAAGGGAAGAGAAAAAATAACATATTAGGATGGTCTTACAAGTTCTTAGAGAGCACCAGATGTATACTAAATTTAGCAAGTGTGATTTATTTCAAACATAAATCTAGTATTTAGGCCACATAATCTCATTCAAAGGAGTGGAAATAGACACTGAGAAGATCAAGCAAAACATGGATTGGCCTCTCTCCATGAATGTAAGTGAAGTAATATCTTTCATGGGATTGGATAGGTATTAAAAAAGGTTTATAAAGGGATTTTACGAAATAGGTAATCCAATTACCTCATTACAAAGAAAGGGGAAGAAATATTTATGGTCACAAGAGTGTGAGGCTAGATTCCAGCAGCTGAAGTATCTTTTGACTAATGCCCTATTTTAAATATCACAGACCCTAAAAAGGATTTATTGGTTTCCAATGATTCTTGCAAAGAAGGAATCAATGGGGTTCTTATGCAACAAGGGAAAGTGATTTGCTATGATTCAAAAAAGCTAAATGAGCATGAGAAGAAGTATGTCACTCACGATCTAGAATTTGTAGCAATATTTTATGCATTAAATATGTGGAGGAACTACTTTCTTGGAAGAAGGTTTTTCCTAATGATAGGCCACTATGGAATAAAGTACTTATTCGACCAACTAAGGTTGAATTTCAAATAGGCCAGGTGGATGGCACTAATTAATGAGTTTTATTTTGAAATAAAAAATATTAAAGGGAAGGAGAACAAAGTGGCAGATGCACTCAGATGAAGTATACATGATATACACTTAGAAACACCAAGTGTAGGAGAGTCTGACATCAAGCATAGGATTAAAAACCTATTGCAACGAGATGAGTTATTCAATCAAGTGAAATAAGGGTTATGAAAGGAACCAAAGGAGATAAAATACGAGGGATATCATATTTCAGCTGATGATTTGTTATTGTATAACAAAAGGTTGTATGTTCCTAATTTCAAGGGAGTCGAGACATCTAGTTATGGATGAGTTCAATAGAATATCTTTACGAAAAGATGATAACAACAACAAGGCAATTTTAGTATTGGCCAGGAATGAAGTATGCAATTACTGTTGAATACATTGCTAAGTGTTAAGAGTGTCAACAGGTGAAGGTTGAGAACATACATCCTTCATGGCTGTTATAGCCTTTGTCAATTCCTGAATTGAAGTGGGAGATAATATCCATGGAATTTATCATTGGTTTTCGAAATACAATCAAGCATAATGATGCAATCATGTTTGTAGTAGATAAGGTGATCAAAGAAACTCATTTCATTCCTTTTAAATATACTTTTAAGGCTATAGATGTTGCTAATGTTTTTATAAAATAAATTTTTATATTGCATGGTCTACACAAGAACGTAATCTCGGACAGATATGCTAAGTTCACATAGAGTTTCCTGAAAATATTGTTTGCATGCTTGGGAATGTAGTTGGCATTTAGTATAGACTACCATCCTCAAATAGGTGGTCATACCGAAAGAGTAAACAAAGTACTAGAGAACATGTTGAGGATGCATGTTATGCATCAGTCCAAGCAGTGAGAAGAGTATCTACCCCTAGTAGAGTTTTCCTATAACAATGGTTATCAGGAATCATTGAAAATGAGCCAATTTGAGGTTCTATATGGTAGGAAGTGTAGAGTTCCAGTTAGTTGGTAGATTCTAGTGGTTAGGATCACTCTCGAACTATATTTTCCGATGGAAATGGAATAGGCATTGATTAAGATAAGGAAAAATCTAAAGGTAGTAAAGGACATATAAAAGATCTATGTAGATAGAAAAATAACTCATAAGGAGTTCAAAGTGAGAGATCATGTGTATCTCTGAGTGAAGCCCAAGATAAATTCCCTGAGACTAGGGATGTGTGCTAAGTTGGAACCCCACTACTATGGACCTTTTGGAGCTTTGGAGAGAGTAGCACTAGTAGCATACATACCTTCTTTACCGCCTACTATTAAATATCATAATGTGTTCCATGTATCCCTGTTAAATAAATATGTTCATGATTCTAATCATGTTATTGATTGGAATATGATATAGGTGGAACCAAAGGGAGAATTCCAACCTGAACCACAATGAATCCTGGAAAGGATAGAAACAATGCTCTGGAACTGAGCTATCATGCAAGTCAAGGTGGATTGGAAGCACTTTGGAGTAGATGAGGCTACATGGGAGTTGGAAGATTCCATGAGGATGGCATACCCTTTTTTTTCTATATAATTTTATATACATGGTGTTTTAAACACTGAGGATGATGTTTATTTAAGGGGGAGGGGAATGTAACACCCCATTTCCCCCCATAGATGTAATTATTCTTATTACTTCAGATGATTATTTTTATGAATCTTGTAATCATGTTTTGAATTAATTAAAACACCAGATAGTTGAATAAGGAGGGAAAATCCTTGAGAGTATTGGCCATGATATCACATGTGGAAATGAGGAAGTGGATTGGTGAGGTGGAGATGAGATGTATTAGTGAAGAAAATAGGAATCTTTCTCATCAAGCTAGCCTATATTGAAAAACATAAACACACACTTGACAATGTACTTAAACCTGCATGGAGCCACATGATCAATTATGGAAGATAGGATTGGTGGTTGAGGTAGTTAATACTACTGCCGGATATAATATCTTGAAGAGGAAAGGGTCAATTGAAAAACCTGATAGAAGTGCACCCATTGAATTTCTCCTTAAAAAATGTGGATCCTTGATTGGAGGTCACTTCTGAAAAAATCCGCAGGATTCCAAAGGAATGGTAGAGGAAGAGGCCAAAGGTGAAAAACCTGACCAAGAGAAGGAGAGTAGTATCACATGTGAGGGACACATATAGATAAAGAGAGTAGGAAGAGGTGCAAGAGACACACAAAGAGAGAATGTGTGCATACAAAGAGGAAGAATTAGAAGTAGTGGAAGGCTCGAAGGAGAGTTGGTGAGTAGTAGACTCAAAAACATATGGCATGATGAACTGAGGAGTTTGGTTTCACATATCTAAGAAAAAGGAGATAAATGGAGAGTTTTCCTTGAAGAAAATAGGAAGCTCATATAAAATGTTGATGATCACCCTGAAAAAGAAGAGACTCAAATTCATAATGGAGCGATAAAGGGCCACAACTTGTAAAAAGTTCCTTCCTATAGTACGCCACCGTCATGCCAAGCCATGATATCACAAGGGAATGATTCAATTTCTATTCAAATTAGGATGATATAGGAAGGAGGGTAATCTCCTCCCCCCTCTAAAAACAACAATATTTTCCTCCTTCCCACTGAGATCATGGATTCCACAAGTTTATCAGGTAGTTTATCAATTGAATTTCCTTTGCACAAGGGAGTCGGAGGAAGGGTCATCGGAGGTCCAGGAGGAGAAATGAAAAATGAGTCTAATGATGGGAACTATGAGGACCGTATATCCAATGTGATATGTTCTGTGAGATCCCATTCATTGGGTCTGGCAAGAATCACTCCGAAGAGGAGGATTTGGAAACCCTGATTGACAATATGCCTTAACACTAAGAAGAACAATGACCATAGGATTAGATGAACGAGGATCATTTTATCCATCAAATATGTGCATGTTTGGAGTGAGATGCTTAGATTTCATGGAACCATAGAGGATACACTCTGAGGGGGAGGGACTCCAAGGACGATGGATAACCATTGATTAGTTTAGGGGAGAGAATCAATATCATCTATGGAATCTGTGGGCCCCATATGTTGGTATGTGGAAGGGTCGATCAAGTGAAAAGTAACCATCAAGTGGATGGGTATTCCAACATAATCATATTCGACCACTATGGAATAAAGTACTTTTTCGACCAACTAAGGTTGAATTGTAGATAGTCCAGGTGGATGGCACTGATCAATGAGTTTTATTTTGAAATAAAACATATTAAAGGGAAGGAGAACAAAGTGGTAGATGCACTCAGATGAAGTATACATGATATACACTTAGAAACACCAAGTGTAGGAGAGTCTCACATCAAGCATAGGATTAAAAACCTATTGCAAGGAGATGAGTTATTCAATCAAGTGAAAGAAGGGTTACGAAAGGAACCAAAGGAGAGAAAATATGAGGGATATCATATTTCAGCTAATGATTTGTTATTGTATAACAACAGGTTATATGTGCCTAAATTCAAGGGAGTCGAGACATCTAGTTATGGATGAGTTCAATAAAATATCTTTACCAAAAGATGATAACAGTAGTAAGGTAGTTGTATTATTGGCCTGAAATGAAGTATGAAATTAATGTTGAATACATTTCTAAGTCTTAAGAGTATCAATAGGTGAAGGTTGAGCACAGACATCTTGCATGGTTGTTATAGCCTTTGTCAATTCTTGAATCGAAGTGGGAGATAATATCCATGGAATTTATCATCAGTTTTCCAAAGACAATCAAGCATCATGATGCAATCATGTTTGTAGTAGATAAGGTGATCAGAGAAAATCATTTCATTCCTTTTAAATATACTTTTAAGGCCATAGATGTTGCTAATGTTTTTATAAAATAAATTTTTATATTGCATGGTCTACCCAAGATCCTAATCTCGAACATATATACTAAGTTCACCTAGAGTTTCCTGAAAATATTATTTGCATGCTTTGGAATGTAGTTGGCATTTAGTATAGACTACCATCCTCAAATAGGTGGTCATACCGAAAGAGTAAACAAAGTGCTAGAGGACATGTTGAGGATGCATGTTATGCATCAATCCAAGCAGTGAGAAGAGTATCTACCCCTAGTAGAGTTTTCCTATAACAATGGTTATCAGGAATCATTGAAAATGAGCCAATTTGAGGTTCTATATGGTAGGAAGTGTAGAGTTCTAGTTAGTTGGTATATTCCAGTGGATAGGATCACTCTCGAACTAGAGTTTCCAAGGGAAATTGAATAGGCATTAATTAAGATAAGGAAAAATCTAAAGGTAGTAAAAGACATATAAAAGAGCTATGTAGATAGAAAAATAACTCATAAGGAGTTCAAAGTGAGAGATCACGTGTATCTCCGAGTGAATCCCAAGATACATTCCCTAAGACTGGGGATGTTTTCTAAGTTGGAACCCCACTACTATGGACCTTTTGGAGTTCTGGAGAGAGTAGTACTAGTATCATACAGACCTTCTTTACTGCCTACTATTAAAGATCATAATGTGTTCCATGTATCCCTGTTAAATAAATATGTTCATGATTCTAATCATGTTATTGATTGTGCTATGATATAGGTGGAACCAGAGGGAGAATTCCAACCTGAACCATAATGAATATTGGAAAGGATAGAAACAATGCTCTGGAACTGAGCTATCATGCAAGTCAAGGTGAAATGGAAGCACTTTGGAGTAGATGAGGCTACATGGGAGTTGGAAGATTCCATGAGGATGACATACCCTTTTTTTCTATATAATTTTATATGCATGGTGTTTTAAAAACTGAGGATGACATTTATTTAAGGGGGAGGGGAATGTAACACCCCATTTCCCCCCATAGTTGTAATTATTCTTATTACTTCATATGATTATTTTTATGAATCTTGTAATCATGTTTTGAATTAATTAAAACACCAGATAGTTGAATAAGGAGGGAAAATCCTTGAGAGTATTGGCCATGATATCACATGTGGAAATGAGGAAGTGGATTGGTGAGGTGGAGCTGAGATGTATTAGTGAAGAAAATAGGAAGCTTTCTCATCAAGCTAGCCTATATTTCAAAACTTAAACACACACTTGACAATGTACTTAAACCTGCATGAAGCCACATGACCAATTATGGAAGATAGAATTGGTGGTTGAGGCAGTTAATACTACTGCCAGATATAATCTCTTGAAGAGGAAAGGGTCAATTGAAAAACCTGATAGAAGTGCACCCATTGGATTTCCCATTAAAAAATGTGGATCCCTGATTGGAGGTCACTTCTGAAAAAATCCACAGGATTCCCAAGGAATGGAAGAGGAAGAGGACAAAGGTGAAAACCCTAACCAAGAGAAGGAGAGTAGTATCACATGTGAGGGACATATATAGATAAAGAGAGTAGGAGAAGGTGCAAGAGACACACAAAGAGAGAATGTGTGTAGATGAAGAGGAAGAATTAGAAGTAGTGGAAGGCTCGAAGGAGAGTTGGTGAGTAGTAGACTCAAAAACATATGTCATGATGAACTGAGGATTTTGTTTGCACATATCTAAGAAAAATGAGAAAAATGGAGAGTTTTCCTTGAAGAAAATAGGAAGCTCATCCAAAATGTTGATGATCACCCTATAAAAGAAGAGCCTCATATTCAAAATGGAGCGATAAAGGGCCACAACTTGTGAAAAGTTCCTTCCTATAATATGCCACCCTCGTGCCAAGCCATGATATCACAAGGGAATGATTCAATTGGTATTCAACTTAGGATTATATAGGAAGTTTAATATCCTTCCACCTCTAACAACAACAATATTTTCCCCCTTCCCACTGAGCTCATGGATTCCACAAGTTTATCAGGTAGTTTATCAATTGGATTTACTTTGCAAAAGGGAGTCGGAGGAAGGGTCTTTGGAGGTCCGTGAGGAGAAATGAAACATGAGTCTGATGATGGGAACTATGAGGACCATATATCCAATGTGAGATGTTCTGTGAGATCCGAGTCATTGGGTCTGGCAAGAATCGCTTTGAAGAGGACGATTTTGAAAACCCTGATTGACAATATGCCTTAACACTAAGAAGAATAATGACCATAGGATTAGATGAACGAGGATCATTTTATCCATCAAATATGTGCATGGTTGGAGTGAGATGCTTATATTTCATGGATCCATAGAGGAGACACTCTGAGTGGGAGGGATTCCAAGGACGATGGATGATCATTGATTAGTTTGGGGGTGAGAATCAATCTCATCCATGGAATCTGTGGGTCCCATATGTTGGTATGTGGAAGGATCGATCAAGTAAAAGTAACCATCAAGTGGATGGGTATTCCAACATAATCATATTCATTAGAACCCCAAGTATGAGGACCATTATATATTCATGAATGAACTATAGGGATGTCTCCGTCGGAAGGGAGATCAACCTAGGTGGTTGGTAATTCTGATGGGAATGAGTCAGATTACCCACAGATTGATTGATTTAAGGGAGATAATAAAATAATACCATTTGATTAAGGTTTTTTAGNTTATATACGAAGTTTAATATCCTTCCACCTCTAACAACAACAATATTTTCCCCCTTCCCACTGAGCTCATGGATTCCACAAGTTTATCAGGTAGTTTATCAATTGGATTTCCTTTGCATAAGGGAGTCAGAGGAAGGGTCGTCGGAGGTCCGTGAGGAGAAATGAAACATGAGTTTGATGATTGGAACTATGAGGACCGTATATCCAATGTGAGATGTTTTGTGAGATCCGATTCATTGGGTCTGGCAAGAATCGCTCTGAAGAGGAGGATTTTGAAAACCCTGATTGAAAATATGCCTTAACACTAAGAAGAATAATGACCATAGGATTAGATGAACGAGGATCATTTTATCCATCAAATATGTGCATGGTTGGAGTGAGATGCTTATATTTCATGGAGCCATAGAGGAGACACTCTGAGTGGGAGGGACTCCAAGGACAATGGATGATCATTGATTAGTTTGGGGGCAAGAATCAATCTCATCCATGGAATCTGTGGGCCCCATATGTTGGTATGTGGAAGGGTCGATCAAGTGAAAAGTAACCATCAAGTGGATGGGTATTACAACATAATCATATTCATTAGAACCCCAATTATGAGGACTATTATATGTTCATGAATGAACTGTAGGGATGTCTCCGTCGGAAGGGAGATCAACCTAGGTGGTTGGTAATTCTGATGGGAATGAGTCAGATTACCCACATATTGATTGATTTAAGGGAGATAATAAAATAATACCATTTGATTAAGGTTTTTTAGGTTCTTTGACACTTTAGTAACCTAAGTGGAGAAACCTCCTTGATAATCAATATGAGATATCTTAGTTTAAATTGTGATAAGAGAAGTCCTCACCTAAAAAATTGATGAACCTGATAGCATGTAATGAGAAGAAGGAAAAAGGGAAGTCAACATCCCACATACTTAAGTAATGGTTAAGGGGTTGAATGTGTCACAAAGTAGTATCAGAGAAGATTTTAAACTCTAGGCTTGAATGGGACACTAAGGCCGCATAAAAATGTTTTAGAAAATTTTGATGATGCATGGTACATTTAAAAAATAAATCTAATGTAATTGCTAACAAGGGTTGTTCTCTCAACACATAGAATGAATTGGAGGGAAATAAGAGGTGAATGGTGTAGTGAAACATGGAATACATGTCACATTTCAAATATGAGGAATCTGATAGAAAATCCCCTCTGTATTTGATGGACGTCATCAGAAGCCTGAAGGTAGATAATGAGATGCATATGAAAGCCCAATATGAACATGCATAACTGAATGGAATACTATTGTAGAGCTTGTTTGAAATTTAGAAGAATTTGTAGCAAGGCCCTAATAATGTATAGTTGCAACATTAAGGAAGGTTGAAAACCCCTTCGGATTCTCAAAGGCATGGATAAGTCAAAACAATATGGGGATAAGTTCTTCCAAGCAAAGGAATCAAAATGCCAAGCGAAGCAAATATGGTGGAAGTGGTTTCGTAACGTCATATAACAGGAAGTCCTCTTTTGAATAATTGTTCAGTAGTGACACTAGGACAAGTACTCCTAAGAATAATAATAAAAGGCATTCCCAAAACTCTCTGACTGAATAATTCAAGAAGGCTAAATCACCTACCTTAGATGAAGAGATTAAGAACGAAGAAGAAGATGAGGCATGGTTTTTTGGTTTGAAGAAGTACTTTTGGGTACACCATTAGTCCAAGAAAACCAAGGCAATAATTCTGATTTTCAACCTAAATAAAGGAGCCTCCATTTGGTGGGAAGACCTCAAGGAAATCAAGGGACTGAAGGAAAGCAAAATGACTTGGAAGCAATTTGAGAAATATTTCAGAAAGTCATACTTATCGGAGAAATATTATGATGAAAAAATCAAGGAATTCCATGAGAATAAGTTGGGTCAACTTACTATGGNATTGACAATATGCCTTAACACTAAGAAGAATAATGACCATAGGATTAGATGAACGAGGATCATTTTATCCATCAAATATGTGCATGGTTGGAGTGAGATGCTTATATTTCATGGATCCATAGAGGAGACACTCTGAGTGGGAGGGATTCCAAGGACGATGGATGATCATTGATTAGTTTGGGGGTGAGAATCAATCTCATCCATGGAATCTGTGGGTCCCATATGTTGGTATGTGGAAGGATCGATCAAGTAAAAGTAACCATCAAGTGGATGGGTATTCCAACATAATCATATTCATTAGAACCCCAAGTATGAGGACCATTATATATTCATGAATGAACTATAGGGATGTCTCCGTCGGAAGGGAGATCAACCTAGGTGGTTGGTAATTCTGATGGGAATGAGTCAGATTACCCACAGATTGATTGATTTAAGGGAGATAATAAAATAATACCATTTGATTAAGGTTTTTTAGTTTCTTGGACACTTTAGTAAGGTAAGTTGAGAAACCTCCTTGATAAGCAATATGAGATATCTTATCTTAAATTGTGATAAGAGAAGTCCTCACCTAAAAAATTGATGAACCTGATAGCGTGTAATGAGAAGAAGGAAAAAGGGAAGTCAACATCCCACATACTTAAGTAATGGTTAAGGGGTTGAATGTGTCACAAAGTAGTATCAGAGAAGATTTTAAACTCTAGGATTGAATGGGACACTAAGGCCGCTTAAAAATGTTTTAGAAAATTTTGATGATGCATGGTACATTTAAAAAAAAATTCAAATGTAATTGCTAACAAGGGTTGTTGTCTCAACACATAGAATGAATTGAAGGGAAATAAGAGGTGAATGGTGTAGTGAAACATGGAATACATGTCACATTTCAAATATGAGGAATCTGATAGAAAATCCCCTCTGTATTTGATGGACATCGTCAGAAGCCTGAAGGTAGATAATGAGATGCATATGAAAGCCCAATATGAACATGCATAGCTGAATGAAATACTATTGTAGAGCTTGTTTGAAATTTAGAAGAAACTGTAGCAAGGCCCTAATAATGTATAGTTTCATCATTAAGGAAGGTTGAAAACCCCTTCAGATTCCCAAAGGCATGGATAAGTCAAAACGATATGGGGATAAGTTCTTCCAAACAAAGGAATCAAAATGCCAAGGGAAGAAAATATGGTGGAAGTGGTTTCGCAACGTCATATAACAGGAAGTCCTCTTTTGAATAATTGTTCAGTAGTGACACTAGGACAAGTATTCCTAAGAATAATAATAAAATGCAGTCTCAAAACTCTCTGACTGAATAATTCAAGAAGGCTAAATCACCTACCTTAGATGAAGAGATTAAGAACGAAGAAGAAGATGAGGCATGGTTTTTTGGTTTGAAGAAGTACTTTTGGGTACACCATTAGTCCAAGAACACCAAGGAAATAATTCTGATTTTCAATCTGAATAAAGGAGCCTCCATTTGGTGGGAAGACCTCAATGAAATCAAGGGACTGAAGGAAATAAAAATGACTTGGAAGCAATTTGAGAAATATTTTAGAAAGTCATACTTATCAGAGAAATATTATGATGAAAAAATCAAGGAATTCCATGAGAATAAGTTGGGTCAACTTACTATGGATTCCTATGCCAAAAGTATCATTGAGCTGTCGAGGTATGTTCCTTACTTCAAGGACGAGAAAGAAAGAGTGCAACATTTCTCAATGGATTGTCATAGTCCTATCAGGACAAAATTGAATTTGATAAGACAAAGACATTGGAGGAAACTATAAGGAAGACCAAGTGTTGTTATGATCAATCCAGGAATAGTCTAGAGTGTCCTAAGAATTGGAAAAGGAAGGATAAGAGTGGATTCTAGAAAAATGGATTCAGGTCATTTACATACAAAAATTAGAAGAAGGGTGCAAAATTTAGTCAACCAAGCAGAAGTGTGCATCAACATAATTTTCCATCTCAAAGAGGAAAAAATAGGCCAACATAGAAGGAAATAGAAAGAGTATAGGAGCCTAAGAAAGGACCTTTGCAATGTTGGGGTTGTGGAGAACCACACATGTTGAGGGATTTTCCTCATAGACAACATGATAGTAAGAAAGTTTATCATATGCAGTAAGTATCTACAATCAATGATGTGGCCAAAAGTGTTCCAAGGATATATGCAGTTGTGGAGAATCKTCTAACAGACCACTAGGCTTCAGTAGTGGAGTTGGAAGGTATAATCGCAAATCAATTTGTTTTTATTTTAATTGACCTTGGATCTAATCTTAGTTAAGTCTCACCACAATTTTTTGAAGCATGTTCCTTTCAAAGGAAGAAACATGTAAAAGCATGGTTAGTTCAATTAGCCATAGGAACTATGAGAAAAGTGGCTAAGATCATAAAATCTTGTCCATTTGAGATAAGTGAGTTGTGTACGAAAGCAACCTTGAATATCCTGCCCTTAGGATTTTATGATGTGCTACTAGGCATGGATTGGTTAGATTCCCACGAAGCAAAGATGAATTGTTATGAGAAAACTTTAGAATGCAAAGATGAATAAGGAAATGCAAGGGTTTTGCAAGGCATTCATAAGCTAGTTTTAGTAAGGAAACCATTGGAATTGCAACTTAATAAGTTCAGTCAGAAAGGGTACCCTGTGTATGCTATATGGGTTCTTAACTCAAGAGAGAGAAAGGAGTTGGAAGTTGAATATCACCCTGTGCTGTGGGAATTTAAGGATGTTTTTCCATAAGAGGTACCTGGATTACCTCCAAAGACAGAGAGAGGTGCTAACATCAAAAGTACCTTACAGAATGAGCACACTAGATTTAGTGGAGCTAAAGGTGTAGTTGAAGGAAATGTTGGAAAAAGGTTACATCAGGCGGAGTGTATCTCCATGGANAAAGACATTGGAGGAAACTATAAGGAAGACCAAGTGTTGTTATGATCAATCCAGGAATAGTCTAGAGTGTCCTAAGAATTGGAAAAGGAAGGATAAGAGTGGATTCTAGAAAAATGGATTCAGGTCATTTACATACAAAAATTAGAAGAAGGGTGCAAAATTTAGTCAACCAAGCAGAAGTGTGCATCAACATAATTTTCCATCTCAAAGAGGAAAAAATAGGCCAACATAGAAGGAAATAGAAAGAGTATAGGAGCCTAAGAAAGGACCTTTGCAATGTTGGGGTTGTGAAGAACCACACATGTTGAGGGATTTTCCTCATAGACAACATGATAGTAAGAAAGTTTATCATATGCAGTAAGTAGCTACAATCAATGATGTGGCCAAAAGTGTTCCAAGGATATATGCAGTTGTGGAGAATCGTCTAACAGACCACTAGGCTTCAGTAGTGGAGTTGGAAGGTATAATCGCAAATCAATTTGTTTTTATTTTAATTGACCTTGGATCTAATCTTAGTTAAGTCTCACCACAATTTTTTGAAGCATGTTCCTTTCAAAGAAAGAAACATGTAAAAGCGTGGTTAGTTCAATTAGCCACAGGAACTATGAGAAAAGTGGCTAAGATCATAAAATCTTGTCCATTTGAGATAAGTGAGTTGTGTATGAAAGCAACCTTGAATATCCTACCCTTAGGATTTTATGATGTTCTACTAGGCATGGATTGGTTAGATGCCCATGAAGCAAAGATGAATTGTTATGATAAAACTTTAGAATGCAAAGATGAATAAGGAAATGCAATGGTTTTGCAAGGAAACCATTGGAATTGCAACTTAATAAGTTCAGTCAGAAAGGGTACCCTGTGTATGCTATATGGGTTCTTAACTCAACAGAGAGAAAGGAGTTGGAAGTTGAATATCACCCTGTGCTGTGGGAATTTAAGGATGTTACTCAACAACAGAGAGAAGTGCTAATATGTACCTTGAGTTGTTGAGGTATGTACCTTGCTAACATCAAAATTACCTTACATAATGAGCACACTAGATTTAGTGGAGCTAAAGGTGTAGTTGAAGGAAATGTTGGAAAAAGGTTACATCAGGTGGAGTGTATCTCCATGGAGAGCACCAGCCTTGTTTTTAAAGAAGAAGGATGGAACCTTGAGACTGTGCATTGACTATAGGCAGTTAAATAAGATGAACATCAAGAACACGTATCCTTTACAGAATATTAATGATCTCTTTGATCAAATCAGAGGAGCTCAGAGGATAATATTATGGGAGAGACAAAGACAAAGAGGTA
>JZKD02S1652871.1:167315-178439 GCA_000966675.3 Picea glauca | reverse complement strand
AAATAAGGAAAGTGGGGCCAAGGGACCTAGAAGATGTTTTTAAGGAAGCTACTTGGAGAGTATAAATAAGAGGCAAGGCTCTCTCATTTTAATCACACTTGAGAATATTGAATATATATATATATATATGTCTGAGGTAACCAAGTATATATAAGCCGAAATTCTAAGATAAGGTGAAGAAAAGAAGGCCAAAATGCAAGGAAGGATCAATTCTTTTGATGGTGCTTTTTAAGGTATGTTATTTATAGGTCATCTCACCATTTTCACTATAACACTTTTTCTATAATGATTCAGACAATGAAATTTCTATTCCATTGAGAAAACATATCCAAGTATATGTAGTAAAATATTCATCTTGTGGGTCATTGTAGTTTTGGAGTTACACTCCATGGAAAATAGGGTTTGTGGCTAGTCCTGAAACTAGTCAAAAATAGGTGTTTCGAGTAAAAACGACATAACTTATTCATAATAGATCCAAATTCAGTGAGACAAAAAATTTTGGTTACGGTAAATTCTATAGTATGTTTTGTAATAGTTACAGATCATTTCAACAAATATTCCATGTGGTTTACGCTCTACAAGGTCGCTCTCTAGAATAAGCCAGAATTCAACAAGGTATGCCATTTTTTCTCTAACTCCTTTTATGAGAGGTTCCAAGTAGTGAAACTTGGAGGAATTGAATAAAACGCATTGAAAAAAATTGTGTACTATTTTCAGATCTTTATACATTATAGGTACAAAGCTATGATTACTTCAAGTTAGGGTTGTTGACTAATCCAAAACTAGGCATGTGAGACTAAAGAAAAGTTTGATTAAAATGCTAGTCTCTTGTTGTTAAAGTTAAGGAAGGTTTGAAGAAATGTGATAATATACACCAAGTATATTACAAAGCTACAAATCAGATTTGGATGATGAAATTGATGAGGGATTTTGTTTGAGGTACATGTTGAGTACATGGTTGAGACAACTAGTTGATGAGTTGGCACATACATGAGGTGTATAGTTGATGATGTTGGTACATATTTATGAGTCATAGTTGATGAGTAGTTGATGCAGGAGCATCACTAGCTCATCAAGCGAGCCAGCACATCAAGCGGAGATCAACTGGATAAACAAACCCAAATTTTTGAAGTGCTTTGGGATTGTAGCGCAAGTCTTTAATGAACTATTTATGAAGGCGCATTTGTATATTGTATTGGACCTTGAGCCTTTAATCTCTCGTCCTTTGGTAGATAGGAGGAATTTAATAGATTTAATGCTGGTAGATAGATGTTTGATTCTAGATTTGATAGCTTAGAGTCCAAGAGGGAAAACGGATATAGACACCCTCATTGTATCATTTTAACATTATTCTGGATTATCAAGCATTTAGGAGAAGAGAAGAGCAAGCAAAGAATACTGTATGAAGAACACCCATGTACAGGTATTTGAATTAATAGAAGGAAGCTTTCATTCAAGAACATGGTTTGTGTTGTTTTCTCTGTGTGTTGATGTTATGCTCTAGAATGTTTGTTTCTTGTTATGCATTTGCTTTGTATATGTTGTGCATAGGATTTCATGTTTCAAACTGAAGTCTGAAAGGGAGAGAGAGTCAGGTTCAATTGTTTCTCTATCTGAGCCAGAAGATTCCTGCAAGGTGTGCAGTCGAATTCATCCGCAAAGAGTGCGTTGATGAAGGCTCAGTAGTTTAAATTTTGTTCTCATTCACCCAGGAGGGGAAGTGAGTTGTTGAAGCCGTGCAAGAAGTGCGCAGGCTGAAGAGGAAGTCTCAGTCATAAATCTGAGCAAAGGAGATTAAAGACTGTTGTTGTAGAAAGTACGCAGAGTCGGAAGGATTCAACACTTGGGAAGTTGTTGAATATTGAGCGCAAGGCGTGCGCGCAAGTTTCCTCTGAAGAATCGGAGTGGAAAAGCTCAGGAGGTGTAGCACCTTCGTGGTATCATCAAAGGAGAGAACAGGAAGTTGTGCCGCGAAACATTTCAAGGAAGAGTTTCTAGTACAGGCGTTGAAGGGCAAGTGCCGAGAAGGAACACTTAGCCATTCTCGAGAAATCTTCAAAGGAAGAGGAAGTGATGGTAGAGATATTGTGGAGAAGCTCGGGAAAGTCCCATCATCCGTTAGATCCATCAGAAGTAGCGAGGAGGTTACGGCCATACCATGGGTTAAGCCCAGATTATTGTGAGTCGTTGAATTAGTAAGTGATTTTCCTGGTAACCGTCAGATCTAGTGGAAGTTTCTCTAGGGTTAATCCGAGTGTGTAAGGGTTGAAGTCCCGCAAGGTCATCGGGATTTCGAAGGCATCAAAGATTTGGAAGTGGAAAGGTCTGAGACCTCTCGAGTCTCGAAACACCGACGGAACTACAGCCCTTGATCTCAACAAGACACGTGTCAGGACTCCGAGAGGAGTCGGGGTTCAGCATTTCAGATTTCTTGAGGGCATAAGAACCGTCACACGAAGAATCGCGATATCGCGATCTGCGATATCCCGACGGGTGCTTAGAGCAATCCAACAGCAGGAAGACGTGGTAGGAGATCTCGCATAATCGAGGATCGGGGAATTGAAAGTCCCGTGAATTAGTGCAATGGGAATCGTGATATCCCGATACGCGATTTCTCGACAGGTACAAGGACAGAGTGGGGACCACCAGGTCAGAGTGGTGGACAAGTGTCGTGCCATACCGAACGATCGTGGATCGGGTTTCGGGAAAAGACAAGTCCAGGAACTCATAGGTTGTGGATTCGTGAACTCGTGAACTCCGATACACCGAAGAGGAGGACAGGTGTCGGAAGGTCAACCACAGTGGGGAGTCAGCGACAGGTGGCATCGGCAAATTGTGAACTTGGAGGTTCGTGAGTTGGAGCCGGAAAGAATTTCGCCAAGAGTAGCGAGGTTGCGACAAAGTGGAAGTCCCGATAAAGTGGGAGAAGGTCAGCGTTGACTGAGCTATTGGGAATCGGAGGTCTGTGAGGTAGTTTTCAACGACAATGTGAGTGTCGATTTCCCGATGGGGATATTCCTGACAAAAGTGAGGAAACCGTGAGGGGATACTCATCGGGTTTCGGGGGTTTGGAGACCCAAATATAGGAGTTAGGACTCGCGAATACGCGAAGTTCGATTTTCCTGATAGGAAAAGGGAGATCATCAAGGGAGACCTGTGGGTGTAGACGAGTCCCGATAGGGGATTTGAAGAAGCAATTTAGTTCTTTAGGCCTAGGAAAAAGAAGGTCATGGTGAAGCGGACGTTCCCTGGGTGGTGCGTTTACGTCAAGGTGCTATCAGAGCAGATTTATTGTTTGTATATTTCAGGAAAGAGGAGTGAGGAAGGAAAGAAGCACTCTGATACACGTCAAGGTGGTATCAGAGCGAGAAAATTTCTCTGTTTTCTGTAGCAGAGAAGAAAAGAAAATTTCACCATGCCGCCGAGGAGAGAAAGACAATCACCCAATCCAGAGGATAGGGGAAATCAGAGAGGCAGAGGAAGACAAGAACAAAATCCAAAAATGGAAAGGCATATATTTGATCTCCGAGTGAGATTAGAAGACATGGAAGCAGCGCAGAGACGCACAGCCAGTGCTGGAGATCTGAGTGACTCTGAAGGTGAAGTTGAAGCTGAAAAACAAGGAGAAGTTGTAGCCGAAGATGCAGCCAACGAGTGATTAATTAAGGCTATCACTCGGATGAGTTCAAAAACAAAGATGAACATTTCATCTTATGAAGGGAGTCTGGATGCAGAAGAGCTTCTAGATTGGATTAGAATTCTTGACACTTACTTCGATTATGAGGATATCGAAGAGGACAAGAAGGTCAGGCATGCTGTCACAAAATTGAAGGGACACGCAGCATTATGGTGGGACGAGCTTCAAGCAGATAGACGTTCCAAAGGCAAGCAAAAGATCAAAAGATGGGATCAAATGATTACGAAGATGAAGGCAAATTTCATCCCAAGGGATTATCAAATCACACTGTTCAGGAGGATGCAGAACCTGAGATAGAAGTTGATGACAGTAAAGGAGTATACTGAGGAATTCTATAAGCTCAATATCAGAGCAGGACATCAGGAGAGCGATGATGAGAAAGTTTCCAGATATATGAATGGCTTGAGATACGATATCTAGGATGAGACGAGTATGACAACCATAATAATGGTGGAGGATGTGTATCAGATGGCGTTAAAAGCCGAAGAGAAGCTAAGCCGTAAGCCAGCACAACGAGGCTGAGGTAGGAGCCAACCAAAAGGTAAGTCAGTTGCTCAAGATAGGTTCCAGAAATCTAAGGATGACTAGAAGAAGCCTCAGACGAGAATAGAAAGAGGTGGAAGTTCACAGCGAGGACAGCACGCTGAACAGCGAAGGCAACAGACAGAACAGAGCGGAGGATACGCCGATAATAACACATTTCCTCATACCATAGGTAGAGGAAGAGGCAGAGGTGGAGTCATCACATGCTTCACGTGTGGAAAGAATGGACACAAGGCAGTTGACTGTCCAGATAGGAAGAAGGATGGAGGAGAAGCTCACATCGCCGAGGCACAGAGGCAAGTTGCTGAGGCAGAAGACGCAGAAGATGGAAGGTCGTTGATGATGAGTAAGGTTCTCTTAACACCCGAGAAGGAGGTGGAGGACACGACTCAGAGAAACAGACTGTTCAGAACCACATGCAACACCAAAGACAGGAAGTGCAAGGTTATTGTGGACAGTGGAAGTACAGACAATCTCGTTTCAACCGAGATGGTGGAGAAACTAGAGTTGGAGACAACTGATCACCCAAGTCCATACAAAGTCTCATGGCTATAGAAGGGACATCAGATAAATGTCACTAAACAGTGCTTAGTTGACATCAAGATAGGAGGATACAATGATAAAATACTCTATGATGTTATTCCTATGGATGTATGTCATTTATTGCTAGGCAAACCATGGCAATATGACAGGAACATAGTTCATGATG
The DNA here is from genome assembly GCA_000966675.3 of Picea glauca. Classification (NCBI taxonomy): domain Eukaryota; kingdom Viridiplantae; phylum Streptophyta; class Pinopsida; order Pinales; family Pinaceae; genus Picea; species Picea glauca. Next base: position 173,490 of record JZKD02S1652871.1, on the reverse strand, counting down.
GGAAAATGAATACGTATACTTTGGAGAAGAATGGAAGAACACATATGCTACTTCCAATTAAAGAAAAAGAAGTAAAACCAGAACCGAGAAATACTATACTTCTCATGAGTGGGAAGGAACTTCTGGCGGAAGTAAAGTAGAAGGAAGATCCACAATTCTTTGTGGTCAGGAAACCAAAAGTTGTTTTGATCAGCACAAGAGTGGATAATTTGCCGAAATAAATTCAAGAACTGCTGGAAGAGTTCGCTGACATTGTGGTAGACGAATTACCTCATTCGTTGCCGCCGGTGAGGAGCGTGAGCCATCATATAGACCTCATACCAGGAGCCAATTTTCCAAACAAAGTTGTGTACAGGTTGACGCCGCAGGAGAACGAAGAGGTCAAAAGGCAGGTACAGGAACTGTTGGATAAAGGACTAATCAGGGAAAGTTTAAGTCCATGTGTCGTTCCAACGGTACTGAGTCCAAAGAAAGATGGAGGTTGGAGAATGTGTACAGATTCCAGATCCATTAACAAGATAACCATCAGGTACAGGTTTCCATTGCCATGGATGGATGATTTGATGGACTGTTTAAGTGGAGCCAATTTTTTTTCAAAGGTTGATTTGAAAAGCAGATACCATCAGATTCGCATGAGGGAAGGCGATGAGTGGAAGACAACCTTCAAAACCAACGAAGGGTTGTATTAATGGCTATTCATGTCATTTGGCTTGACGAATGCACCCAATACTTTTATGAGGTTGATGAATGAAGTGTTGAAGGAATTAATTGGTAAGGTTGTCATTGTTTATTTAGATGACATATTTATTTTCAGAAAAACAAAAGAAGAACATTTGAAGCATTTAGCTGCAGTAATGAGGAAGCTACAGCAAGAGAAGTTGTTGATCAACCTGAGGAAATATTCATTTATGAAGACATAACTCATTTACTCATATCGTAAAATGAATTGAAGATGGATCCAAGTAAAGTGGAGGTAATTAAAAATTGGTCATCATCGAGAAATATTTTCGAGGTGAGAAGTTTTCATGGACTGGCTAGTTTATACCGAAAATTCATCAGGAATTTCAGTGGAATTAGCGCAGCAATGATGGATACTGTCAAGAAAAGACATAAATCTTTTCATTGGACTGAAGAGGTAAAGAAGAGCTTCAATCTGTTGAAGCGAAATATCACAGAACAACCGGTTTTCATGTTTCCGGATTTTACGAAAGTGTTCCAAGTAAAATGTGATGCAAGTGGCTTTGCCATAGGAGCGGTCTTGAGTCAGGAGGACAGACCAATTGTGTATTTCAGTGAGAAACTAGATGAGGAAAAGGTGAAGTACTCCACATATGACAAAGAATTTTATTCTATCATACAGGCGCTGAAGAAGTGGAGGCATTATTTGATTCCGAAAGAATTTGTTATGTATAGTGATAATCATGCATTGCAGTTTGTGACTCAACAGGAGAAGTTGAATCAGAAACATGCTAAATGGGTAGAGTATATGCAGAATTTTACATTTGTAATTAAACACATTTCAGGTACTGCTAACAAAGTGGCTGATGCTTTGAGAAGGAAGTGTTTATTGCTGCAGGAGTTCCGAGTCAAAACATTGGGTTTTGAAAATCTTAGGGACATGTATGCAATTGATGCAGATTTTGCAGAGGCATATGAGGCAACTGAGAATCCAGTTCTCAAAGACAGAAGCCCATGTATAGATTATATGATCCAAAATGGACTTTTTTTCAAAGGAAATTAGTTATGCATTCCAAATTGCTCCATGAGGGAGAATCTGCTAAAAGAGAAGCACAGTGGTGGATTGGCAGGGAATTTTGGCCACGACAAAACATTTGCAAAGCTGAGCGAAGCATACTTTTGGCCAGGGATGCGGTCAGAAGTCAAGAAGTTTGTTGACAAATGTATAATTTGCCAGCATTCGAAGGGCAGAAAGCAGAATGCGGGATTCTACCAATCATTACCCATACCTGAAAGGCCATGGGATGAAATCAGCATGGATTTTGTATTGGGATTACCTAGGATGCAAAGAGGACATGATTCGATCTTTGTGGTGGTTGACAGGTTTTCCAAAATGGCACATTTTATCCCATGCCAAAAGACCATCGATGCGACTCATATCGCAAATTTGTTTTTCAAGGAGATTGTTAGACTTCATGGGTTACCCAGAAGCATAGTATCGGACATGGATACGAAATTCATTGGACATTTCTGGAGGACACTCTGGAAGAAGATGGGGACTAACTTGATGTTTAGTTCTACCTATCATACTCAGATGGATGGGAAAACAGAAGTGGTAAATAGAAGCCCGGGAGATTTATTAAGAAGCTTGGTGACAGAGCACCACAACAGCTGGGACAACGTGTTTCCACAGGCAGAGTTTGCATACAACGATTCAGTGAACAGGAGCACAGGCAAAAGTCCATTCGAGATTGTATATGGAAGGTATCCAAGAGGATTATCTGAACTGAGGGATTCATAATAGATAATGACTAAGAGCGTAAGCATTGAAGAATTCGCAGAGGCGATGGAAGAACTTTACAGCATGGTGAAGGAGCGATTCCTGGAATCAAACCAGGAATATAAGCACAGAGTGGATCAGCACCGGAGACAACTTCAATTCGAAGTTGGTGATATAGTTCTGGCACACCTGAGGAAGGAAAGGTTCCCAAGGGGAACATACAATAAGCTCAAAATGAAAAAAATTGGGCCATGCAGAGTCCTAAAGAAATTGGGAGAAAACGCTTATGAGATTGAGTTGTCGGATGAGATCGGGATATCTTCGACATTCAATGTCTCTAAATTATATCCCTGTAAGGCTGAGGAAGCAGGAGCTAGAAGTGATGAACAGCCAGAAATCCAGTGGCAGAAGCAGATGCTGATTGCAGAAAATCCACAAATGGAGCGTACACTTGACAAGAGAGTGAGCAAAAAGACCAGGAGGAAGAAATACTTCGAGTATCTAGTCAAATGGAGGAACCATCCAATGGAAGATGCTAGCTGGGAGAATGAAGCAGAAATTCAAAAGCATGGACAGACCGTGCAGGAGCTCATGGACAGGAGCCCATGAAATATTTCAAGCCGAGGAGTATGATGTAAGAGCATCGCCAGCTCATCAAGCAAGCCAACACATCAAGTGGAGATCAACTGGATAAACAAACCCAAATTTTTGAAGTGCTTTGGGATTGTAGTGCAAGTCTTTAATGAACCATTTATGAAGGAGCATTTGTATATTGTATTGGACCTTGAGCCTTTAAGCTCTCGTCCTTTGGTAGATATGAGGCATTTAATAGATTTAATGCTGGTAGATAGATGTTTAAGTCTATATTTGATAGCTTAGAGTCTGAGAGGGAAAACGGATATAGACACCCTCATTGTATCATTGTAACATTATTCTGGATTATCAAGCATTCAAGAGAAGAGAAGAGCAAGCAGAGAATACTGTATGAAGAACACCCATGTACATGCATTTGAATTAATAGAAGGAAGCTTTGATTCAAGCACATGGTTTGTGTTGTTTTCTCTGTGTGTTGATGTTATGCTCTGGAATGTTTGTTTCTTGTTATGCATTTGCTTTGTATATGCTGTGCATAGGATTTCATGTTTCAAAATTAAGTATGAAAGGGAGAGAGAGTGAGGTTCAATTGTTTCTCTATCTAAGCCAGGAGATTCCTGCAAGGTGTGAAGTCAAATTCACCTGCAAAGAGTGCGTTGATGAAGGCTCAGTAGTTTAACTTTTGTTCTCATTCACCCAGGAGGGTAAGTGAGTTGTTGAATCCGTGCAAGAAGTGCGCAGGCTGAAGAGGAAGTCTCAGTCGTAAATCTGAGCAAAGGAGATTAAAGACTGTTGTTGCAGAAAGTGCGCAGAGTCGGAAGGATTCAATACTTGGGAAGTTGTTGAATATTGAGCGCAAGGCGTGTGCGCAATTTTCCTCTGAAGAATCAGAGTGGAAAAGCTCAGGAGGTGTAGCACCTTCGTGGTATCGTCAAAGGAGAGCACAGGAAGTTGTGCCGCAAAACATTTCAAGGAAGAGTTTCTAGTACAGGCGTTGAAGGGCAAGTGTCGAGAAGGAACACTTAGCCATTCTCGAGAAATATTCAAAGGAAGAGGAAGTGACGGTCGAGATCTTGTGGAGAAGCTCGGGAAAGTCCCATCAACCGTTAGATCCATCAGAAGTAGCGAGGAGGTTACGGCCATACCAGGGGTTAAGCCCGGAGTGTTATGAGCCATTGAATTAGCAAGTGATTTTCCTGGTAACCGTCAGATCTAGTGGAAGTTTCTCCAGGGTTAATCCGAGTGTGTAAGGGTTGAAGTGTCGTGAAGTCATCAAGCTTTCGAAGGCATCGAAGATTTGGAAGTGGAAAGGTCTGAGACCTCTCGAGTCTTGCAACACCGATGAAACTACAGCCGTTGATCTCAGCAAGAAACGCGTCAGGACTCCGAGAGGAGTCGGGGGTTCAGCATTTCGGATTTCTTGAGGGCATAAGAACCGTCACATGAAGAATCGCGATATCCCGACGGGCGCTCAGAGCCGTCCAATAGCAGGAAGACGTGGCAGGAGATCTCGCATAATTGAGGATCGGGGAATTGAAAGTCCCATGAATTAGTGCAACGGGAATCGCGATATCCTGATACGTGATTTATCAACGGGTACAAGGATAGAGTGGGGACCACCAGGTCAGAGTGGTGGACAAGTGTCGTGCCATACCAAATGATCGCAGATCAGGGTTCGGGAAAAGACAAGTCCAGGAACTCATAGGTTGTGGATTCACGAACTCGCGAACTCTGATACACCGAAGATGAGGATAGGTATCGGAATATCAACCATAGCGGGGATTCAGTGACAGGTGGCATCGGTAGATCGTGAACTCAGAGGTTCGCGAGTTGGAGCCGCAAAGAATTTCGCCAAGAGTAGCGAGGTCGCGACAAAGCAGAAGTCCCGATAAAGTGGGAGAAGGTCAGCGTTGACTGAGCTATCTGGAATCGGAGGTCTGTGAGGTAGTTGTCAACGACAGTGTGAGTGTCTATTTCCTGACGGGGATATTCCCGACAAAAGCGAGGAAACCATGAGGGGATACTCATTGGGTTTCGAGGGTTGGGAGACCCAAATCTGGGATTTAAGACTCGCGAATACGCGAAGTCTGATTTTCCTGATAGGCAAAGGGAGATCGTCAAGGGAGCCCTGTGGGTGTAGAAGAGTTCCGATAGGGGATTTGAAGAAGAAATTTAGTTCTTCGGGCCTAGGAAAAAGATGGTCCTGGTGAAGCGGACGTGCCCTGGGTGGTGCGTTTACGTTAGTAGTTGACACATGATTGGTACATACTTGGTACATGGTTGGATGCACTTTTTATGGTACAGGTTGATTACAGGTTTTTTGGTATAGGTTGGTGCATGGTTGATGCACTTGTTTATGGTACAGGTTGATTATAGGTTGTTTGGTACAGGTTGGTGCATGGTTTATGCACTTGTTTATGGTATAGGTTGATTACAGGTTATTTGGTATAGGTTGGTGCATAGTTGATGCACTTTTTTATGGTATAGGTTGATTACAGGCTGAGGTACAGGTTGATGCATGTTTCAGATTTATTGGTACATGTTTACAGTGGTATATCTCACAGTGATAGTGTGACATTGATTCCATCATTCTACTTCTAATTCAGGGTGGCGGGACGGGGAAAGGACAGGTGGTTGTAGCCACCTTTTGGTTGTAGCCAGAGAGTATAGGGGGTTATAGCCTCCTTTTGGTTGTAGCTAGAGAATTGGGGAGTTGGATCTTCCCTCAGGTTGTAGCCTGAGAAACTAGGGGGTTGGAACCTCCTTCCAGTTGTAACTGGAAAACAAAGGAAGTTGGTGCTTCCAATGAATGTAATTCTTCAAGACATATAAGAAAAATCATTATGTGGTTTTCTCCCGATTTGGGTTTCCATGTAAAACATTGGTGTACTGTGTATGTTTATTATTGTTCATTTGTTCATTGCTTATTTACTCTATATTTATTGGATGATAATGCTACATTGATATAACATTTTCATTATATGGTTAAAAATGATTAAATTTCTCTATTACTGATTCACCCCCCCCGCAGTAATCCAACAGTTTGGGGTAGAGTAGAAAATAGATTGACTTTTAGATGGTCATTCTCTATGTCTATATATTAAACCATGGTATAGTTAATTG
>JZKD02S1652871.1:104953-115609 GCA_000966675.3 Picea glauca | reverse complement strand
CTACCTTCTATTGAACAAAAGATACACTTGATTAAAGTAATGTTATGGTTCATAATAATATGAATTTCAATCTATTAGGCCACATTTTAATAGTTTAACACAATCAATAGAGATATCCATTTTACACGTTCATATTTCTAATTGGGAACACCGCTCTTGGTCCATAATGTAAGGAATAAATTATGCAACATACATTAATATATATATATTGTTGGCACAGGGGCAAACCCAGGGTTCAGCTCCAAGAGTGCACCAACAAGCCCTAACTACTAGCCCTTTCGGTAAAACCTGCGAGGCAGATGCAGTCTCACTCGAAGTAGCTATGGGGGGTTGCAGGACACAGATGTCTACAACCAAAGGGAATACCAAGTGGATCCAATACAAGAACAACACAACATCTAGATTTCAGTTATCAACTTAGTCCTACCTCGCACATTTATCTGTCAGATCTAACACAGTAATGGAATAACAGTATATCAAGAACAAGAGAACACAACATCAATCACACACAACATAAAGATATACGTGGTTCATCCTCTCCCCAGGGATAGGTCCACATAACTATTCTTTATAATATATTAAGATGAAAGCATACAGTTATTGTATGCGCTCTTAGCTAGCAGATCTTTCTCTCTTTCCATATGTCTTCCATCCCTGCGCACCCAGCTGAAGATCTTACAACACAGACTTCCCTCATTTCTCAATGCTTCTCTCTCTCACTACAATAATCACTCATAACAATAACAGACTTAGGACTCTTCACCGAACCCTCTTCCCTTATCTAGGTTCTTATTTATACATTACAATGACTCACCGATAGCCTTAAGTTGAAACCTAAGTGTCAAAACCCTAGATACCAAACCCTAGGTGTCTAAAACCCTAGGTCAGTTTGACCCACATTTTCAGGGCTTCTCTAGCCTATCTTTCCTTCTTTCTCGTGTGGTGCTCCAAAGCATCCAACAGTGCCTTTTTCTTCTTTTTGAGTTGTCCACAATTTGTCTTACTTGTTGATATGTCATCCTCGATCTCCTCATCCAATGGATTTCTTTCTCTTATTTCGCTCTGTCTTTTCTTCTCTTCTGCTCACTTCGACACAGTATCAATCATTGTGTCTTTCACGCAGTTCACATTCTATCTTTTATGCCTTAATATTCACTTACTTCCATACCAAAGGGCCAATAAGCCCCCAACACTCACCTATGACTTGTCCCGATGCACTTCATACCTGAACCTTATATTTTTCTTTGAATTCAGGTTGCGCGGAGCAGCCCATGATTTCTGCTCTCTCCTCCCCCACTATGTGCAGACTATCTTTTTTGTGTCTGGTACCCAGTTTCAACTGCACCTGGTACCTGGACCCTTCCTCTTTTGTTCTTACTAATGGTTGTGAGGAAGTTGGTTTTCATAGTACAATTTCAATCAGCTCCCATTCACCAAACCTTCCTTCCATTCTCCATTCAAGGTCTTCAACTATGCAGGTCCTCCTTCTGTGACATAGAAAACCTCATATGGCCCCAACCAATGTGTTCTAAACTTCCCTAGATGATTCATTAATTTGTTGTCGTATATCTGTACCAAATCGCCTTACTTAAATGCCTTCTTCTTTATGTGTCTGCCATGGTAGTCCTTTTCTCTTTCCTTCTATACCTGCTAATGGAATCCTGCAATAAATCTATCTTCTTCTAGTTCGACCAACTATGCGAGCCTCTCTTGAACAACACTAGTGTCATCCATATCTATAAAGGCTGCGATTATTAAGCTTGGAACCAAATATTCCATCGGGACAACTTCTTTGAGACCATAAACCAACTTAAAGGGGGTCTGCATTGTTAGCTTCTTGCAAGCGGTTCTATAGGCCCATAGTACTTTTGGTACTCTTAAATCCCAGTCATCCCTGTTCACACTACAGATCTTCATTAGCGTTGTCTCCAAGATCTTATTGAATGATTCAATTGTCCCATTTTCTTGTGGATGGTAGGGTGTGCTCTTCTGATGATGGACTGCAAATTCCTCAATCAAGGCTTCAACAGTCTTATTGATGAAATGTGTGCCTTGATCACTCATAAGGATCTTCGGGCATCCAAACCTGGTTATGATGTCATCAAATATGAAGAGTGCAACTGTAGTTGCACTACAGTCCTTAACTGATCTTTCTTCAGCCCATATGGTCAAGTACTCTGTCGTGGTGATTATGTACCTTGCTCCTTTGTGCTTTCCTGGTGGGTTTATAGGTCCCATGAAATCAATGGCCCATTTCTCAAATGCTTGAAGGGTCAGTTGCGGTGCTAACGGAATTTCATATCCTCTGTATGGTTTCCAAACTCTTTGGCATACATCACAGGCTCTATAGTATTTCTTAGCATATCTATGTAAAGTAGGCCACCAGAGGCCATCTCTAAGAACCTTCCGTGATGTTGTTTTTTCTACGTAGTGTCCTCTTGTGATGCCTTCATGAGGTTCTATTAAAATCAATGGTCATTTTTCTTCCATAACACATCTCCTTAGGATATCATCAGGTCCCATTTTATATAGTTGTCCGTCTATAAGTGAAAATTCTGCAGTACATTGTTGGCACAAGGGTGGACCCAAGGTTCAACACTACAACAACGCACCAACAAAACCCTAACTACCGTCCCTTTCAACAACACCTGCGAAGAAGATGAAGTCTCACTCGAGGTAGAGGAAGGGGTGGTTGTAGGACTCAGGAGTCTGCAACCTTAGCTGGGACACATATCTATGATTGTAATACTTAAAAAAACACTTAGCACCAACAACTCATCAATATTTAACCACTATTCTACTGCACAGATACAACAGAGCATCACATCATTCACTCAGATCTGATGTATCTAAGCACTTATCATAAAGAGGTAGATTAAATCTAGTAGATTCAAGAACTAAGCATATTCACATAGGTCAGATCTACATCCATATACATCATTAGCACAAATCATAATAAAATCTATCTATCTATATCAAAGCACTTTAGCAAGTAAAGGTATAAACATATCAAGACATCACACAAAGAAGGACAACACAACATTTACATGGTTCACCCCCACCCTGGGGCTACATCCACCAACTCTTATTCTTTATTAGATTGTTCAATAGGTTACATGCATGGAGCCTCAAAACCTTACTCTGCATAGGACAGGATATTTGTGCATCTCACTAGATCCTCCTTCCCCGAGTAGATCTAAGAACATAGCCTTCCACAACCTATTACAATGACTTGCACTTAGCTCTACAAGTCTCACACAGTATGAACAGAGAACTTACAACCTTGATCAAACAGATTCAACTTTAGCACTTAGCTATTCCTATCACTTTTCTCATTACATCGCCTAGTCTTCTATATATACTTTACAAAATAGGCCTAAACACGGGTAAACCGATGGGCCGACATCCCATACTCGTTACATAATCCCAAAGCCAAAAAAGGGCCCAAAAAGGGGCTGAGATCCCATGATCTTTGCTTCATCTTGCGCTCCTCCTTCGACAGGCTGTCGAAGTCCCAAAATAGGTCAAACTTGACCAAAGATCTCTCAAAACTTGGTCAAGGGCCAACAGGCCTCCAACACTCACCTGTGACTCGTCTTGAGTCACTCTGATCTAGGTAGTTATGCTTCAAATTCCTCGATCTTGGATCAAGTTTCTTTGACTTGTTTTTGTGCCATGGCCTCTTGTGAAATGAACTCTTGGATGACTACCTCATTCATAGGCGCCTCCAAGCGTTTTTCAACTTCAATAACAACCTGCTCCTTGTCCTTCTACCTCTGTGAACAATTGGTAGGCCTTATCTTGTATGGGTTGGAGTCTCTGATTTACTTCCATAACTCTGCTTTGGATAGTGTGGATCTATTGTTGGCCGGTGCATTGCTCTTGGGAGCGCTTCATTCTATCCACAACTGACAAAGGCTTCAGCTCCGCCTGTATTATTTTGGCTTGATACTTCACCTCTTGGAGTTGTGACTCCAGCGCCTTTAGTTTTGGATTCTCTATGAGTTTCTCATAGTTCTGGGCACTGTGATCAGTAAGTTTCGTACATTCCATAGTAAGGGATTTTATTCTCTCAACTGTTCTTTGAGAAGTTGCTTCTCTTTGTTCCTTTACATCTTGTGGGGTCTCGGGCACTGCATGGAGCTTTAAGTCTCCTATGCGTTGTTGTAACTATTGGATATCTTCTATGAGCTATTTAACTTGCTGTGTGACTCGATCTTCTGCCTTTATTTCGACGAGTGTCACAGAGCGAAGTGCTCTACTGACCACTTCTTTTACTTCAAGTTCCTCTGCGAGAAATTATTCTTTTCCTTGCTGCATCTGTGCTTTTTCTTCATCGAAATTTGCTTGGAGATCAATATTTTCCTATTTTTCATCTCGACATTGTTCGAAAAGTACTCCTTATACTTGCATCAAAGCCTGGGTGGTTTGGCTGGTTGCTGCATGTGCTCGTCGAAGGTGAGCTTCGACTGTATCATCTAGTCGGTGGAGTTGGGATGGCACATCTCCCAACTCTGGTTCTCCTGGCATAGTGGAGACTGTGCGACTAGAATGGAGGGCCTGTTGTACCCCTCAGAGTTTGACTTCAATCCTATCATAAATTTCTTCCTTCTTGACCTCTTGTTTCTCTGTTATTTCCAGTGAGGCGTCATTCAGGGCAGCTATGATGAAGTAAAAATCGTTGGAGGTGAGGACGGTCTGCATCTTGGTCATGGTAGCTTTCAACTTCATCCAGGAAGAAGGTTTCAGGGGGGGAACCTTCCTCTTATTTGAGGGATCCTCCTCGTCTCTGGGTGGTGTTACTTTCTTGGGCCTCTATTCAGCGTCGACTTCGTCACCACCCCCTCGGTCAAGTAACATGGAAGCAATCTTTCTTGAGGTGCTACTTAAGTTTTGGACCTCCTCAGTCTTCTTTTGCCCGAGTGTATTATGTTATTTATGGATGTCCTCTGGGTTATCATTATCATATATCTCTATGGGGTTGGTGGGGATAAGGAGGTCAGCAGACCATTCCTTAGTGATTTCCTCCAGGTCTTCTTCTGTAATCTTATAGTATGTCTAGAGCTTCTCTTTATGTTCATTTTCACATGATATAATATAAGTGAAGTGTCGATCTGTGCTGAAATTCATCAATGGTCAGAACCTTTGTAATGTGTTTGGATTCACGCGAGGCTCAGCTTCAATGGATCACTTCAGCTAAACGTAGTATGTATGAAACACATCATTTGATTGCCACTGTTTGTTCATATCTGTTGAATACCACAAGGTAGCGAACTTCGTAGCAAGCGGTTTGAACGACTCTATGTCTAGGAAAGTTTCTCCTTCCGGCATCTCCCAGGAAACAAATAAAATGAGGATTAGGAGCCAGCTGAAATGGAATTCTTAACCCTTGTCCTAGGCTTCTCAGCAATCAAGTTCCAACTAGTTAACTAGGTACTTCGCCCAGTTCATCTGTAGGCCTTTTGTGCACTTCCCTGCAAGGTCAACAACAAAGCCAATGACCTATGTAGGTCGGTTCTTTCTTACTAACTTCCCAGCTCTCAGTTCACATGTGAGGCACATTGTTCCACTCTGAATGGAAGCTACCATGTAGCCTCTTGTTCCCTTCTCAACATCACCATAGGTTTATCTTCTGTGTAAGCACGTGATCTGCTTCTTTTCCTCGATAAAAGTCTTGCGATTCAGTTCCTTACATACTCAGGCCTGTAATCCCGTGGATCAGTGTTGGGTCAACTATAATGCAACAGTCGAGCCATAAGTAGCCTCCATGGTAACACGACAGTAGCAGCATGACACAGGCATTGACTTCCTGGTGTCTTCCAAAGTGCGGGATTTTCATGACGTTCAGCAGGGTGGACTGCATGAGGTTCATTGTCCACGACTGGGGGATGATCTTCAAATTCTTTCCTTTAGTTCTGGTCAGGCACTTGTATGGGGTGAGCATGCCATATATCTTGCCATCTCTGAAATTGAATTCGCTAAACTTTAGTGCTGCGATCTTGTCCTGGTTTGTTCAAACTGTGCGCATCCCCTTCGGGAGGTACGTAGTAATTATGTTGTACTCTAAATCGCATGGTACACTATTATGATTTACCATGCTAGCCAGAGGCGGGATGTAATCGGGCAAGATGGTTGGAATTAGTTTTGCATTTGCGAGGTCGTCTTTATGCTTGGTTCTCTTTTATGCTGATGGTCGAGATGGTCATGCTTTGTGAGCAGTCGACGGAGAAGCTTGCACCGTTCTCGTTGATGAAGCTTGTACACCTACAGACATCTACATGACTCTTTCAGTCATGAGGTCGATAAACAATTCTTCAACAAATTTCTCTACAGCACTGAAATTGGCCGACATACATGCTCGGGATTGAAAATCTTGGTTTCGGGGAGTAACTTAGACACGACAATATGATAGAGGGCAATAGGACAATGAGAACTGTGTAAAATCAACGAGTCTATGGGCTCAGATTCACGATTAGAAAAAGTTTTCTCAAGGCATGGCACAACGAGATAAATCTTGGCAATGGATCTCTTGCAACGGATGGCAATGGGCAAGAAGCCTTCATTAACTTTGTTATGTCCATTATGGTCTGGTCCAACGGTCTGGTGGTGAACCATAACTATTGTTCGACCCATTCGGAGGGTTGGCCAAACGGTTAGATTAGTCCCAATGGCTATATTGCTTCACCATGGTGAAGTGCCATGTGACGTTGTTCTATTATCCTGACAAAGTTCCAATTTTGCAAATTTTCCATGTGTGAGGTTCCTTCTGGAACCTTCTGTAACTTGTTGATCTTATCTCTCTTCTTACTTAGCTTTCTAGCCTTCTTTCCAGTGAGCTTAAACTTGATATGCCTTTTTCCATTTTGATTCTTATCTTCTTATGGCATAGTTACTTCGTGTTGTTGAGATTCTTTCCTAAGATTCGAGAGTGATGCTTCTTCTTTATCTGGAATAGGTACTTCAGTATTCTATTGGTGTTCTAGTGTTCTTGCAACTTTGACATCCGAGTCTCTGGTGTTAACTAGCTTCGATCTATTCTTCTGTTCTTTAATCAAGTGTGTGATCCTTCTAGTCATAAAATCTTTTAGCTCTTTCTTTTTTTGCTCTAAAATTTGTTCTTCTTCTTTCCTTCTAGCCTGATCTTTTTCAATCCAAGTTTTTCCTAGTAACATGGTAAATGGGGCGATATTCTCAATAAATCTAATAATTTCAAAATCTTCCTCTGTCAAAGTTCCATTGGCATTCATAGATATCTTAGTGATCTTTTCACATAGGTTTACCAACTTTCCTCTAAATAGACTTATTCCTCCCAATGAAGGAGTCATAATAGGCTTCCCTAAAAGTTCCCAAGTTATTTCTATCATGATATTCACCTATGTTTCCTCATCTAGAACACAGTCAATGTTGAAGTCTCCTATTCTTGCTTCAAGGCATTCTTTTTATTTGAAGATCTCTGATAAGATGACATGTCAGTGGTCATTCGGGATTTCTCTTATCTGTAGCAATACTTTCTCTGATTCTTTCTAGGGTTCTTCCATTTCTGGATCTTCCTTAGGGTTTTCTTGTCTCATGTTCATTCCTTCAAGCTTAGCAATCATTCTAGGGAAATCCAATACTTCGTGGTCCATATCTTTGCAGCAGAGACAACTAGGTCTTCTCCCAGGTCATTCCTTAGCAAGATGTCCTAGTTTTCTGCAATTGTAACAGAGGGTTAATCCTCTCTTTCTTTTAAATGATCCCCGAATCTTTTTGTACTACATGCTAGGATCATAGTAGCTAACCTGCAAACATTTCTTTCTAGGATCCTGCATACACATGTTAGTCCAAACATTCTTTCTATGCATAGGTATAATATATCTTTCACTATTCTTATTAGATCTATGCATATCAAAACTTCTTTCATATGTTAGTTGCCTAGTTTTAAAGCTAGGATAGAATCTATCAACCAAACCTAGATCCATACTTTTGAAACAAAAATTTCCACGTATCTTACTTCTACAGAGCACAAAACCTTCAGATCTAGAACTTTTCATTATTCTTACCTTTATCAAAGCACAAAGCTTGCAAATCTTACCTTTTTAAGAAAAACTTCTCACTTTTACCTTTCTCAAAGAACAAAGCATCCAGATCTTACCTTTTTTTCTTTAGATCTGTCCTCTTTTCTTCATCGCAGAGCTTTATAACTCAAGTAGAATACTACGCACTAGAGTGACATATCTATGCATAGATCTTCCACAGTTTCAGTCTTGGTCTCTGCACAAAGCTTCTTCTTCCTTGGTTCCCAGCAATCACAGTTTTATGTCCTAGCAATGGAACCATTTGTTGGCACAGGGGCAGACCCAGGGTTCAACGCTACAACAATGCACCAACAAAACCCTAACTACCGGCCCTTTCGGCAACACCTGCGAAGCAGATGAAGTCTCACCTGAGGTAGAGGTAGGGGTGGTTGCAGGACTCAAGTGTTTGCAACCTTTGGGACACATATATGTGATTGTAATACTTAACAAAGCACTTATCACCGGAAATTCATTAATATTTAACCACTATTCTACTGTGAAGATAAAACAGAGCATCGCATCATTCACTCAGATCCGATGTATCTAAGCACTTATCATAAAGAGGTAGATTAAATCTAGCATATTCAAGCACTAAGCACATTCACATAGGTCAAATCTACATCCATATACATCATTAGCACAAAGCATAAGCAAATCTATCTATCTATATCAAAGAACATTATCAAGTAAAGGCATAAACATATCAAGACATCACACAAAGCAGGACAACACATCATTTACATGGTTCACCCCCACCCTGGGGCTACATCCACCAACTCTTCTTCTTTTTTATATTCTTCAATATGTTACATGCACGGAGCCTCAAAACCTTACTCTACATAGGACAGGAGATCTACGTAGCTCGCTAGATCCTCCTTCCCCGAGTAGATATAAGCACACAACCTTCCACAACCTCTTACAATGACTTGCACTTAGCTTTGCAAGTATCACACAATATGCATAGAGCACTTACAACCTTGATCACACATATCCAACTTTAGCACTTAGTTATTCCTATCACTTTTCTCATTACATCCCATACCCATTACATAATCCCAAATCCCAAAAAGGGCCCAAAAAGGGGCTGAGATCCCATGATCTCTGCTTCGTCTTGTGCTCCTCCTTCGATAGGCTATCCAAGTCCCAAAATAGGTCAAACTTGACCAAAGATCTCTCAAAACTTGGTCAATATCCAGCACGTGCACTACCAGTTGTTTCTTCTAGGTGATTTTATATTCACTAGGTGCTATTCCTGTTGACAGGAAATGGACTATCTCGGTGAAGTGGTCATCAATCTTTCTAATGGTCAGCAACTGTGCATCCGACAATGTATCCTCCAGACTAGTAGGTTCCTCTCCATGTTCCAACCTTGACAAGTGGTCAGGTCCTTTGTTCATTCTCCCTAGTTTAACCACGATCTCGAAATCATATTCCTAAAATAGAAGAAGCCATATGCATATTCTCCCCCCCCCAACACTGGCTTGATGACTAGGTATTTTAGCATGGGGTGATCAGTAAACATTTTAAAGTGTCCTCCCAACAAGTAGTGGTGAAACTTCTGCAATTCATACACCATGGATAACCCTTCTTTCTTAGTGGTGGTGTAGTTAATCTCAGTTGTTGATAGTTTCCTACTAGCAAAGGCTAATGGGTGGTCAATGTCTCCAGCTCTACCATTTCTCCAGTGCTTCTTCTGAATCTGATGAATATGTGTTGTCACTTCGCCAGCTTAATTTCCCGTCTATTTCAATGTGTCGAACCTCTGCTGGCATTCTTCTATCCAATGAAATTGACAGTCTTTCTTCAAAATCTTCTCCATGGGTGTTTTGATTCATGCATAGCCTTTAATTAAATTCTTGTAGTATCCAGTATGTCCCATCGTAGTGTGCAACTATTCGACTGAAGTAGGAGGGGGCAGATCAACTATAATGGAAATATTGTATGGGTCTACCAGCAGTCCCTACTTGCACACAATATGACCTAACAACACTCAAAAGGGTGAAAAGAAGATGCACTTCTTCAGGTTCAAGGCAAACTGACACTGCCTGCACTTATCCAACATTAGTCTTAAACATTCAATATGATTTTGTATTAAGCTAAAAACAATCCAATCATCAAAATATGCTTCCAGAAATTTATGTAAAAACTCCTTGAATGCTTCGACCACCACACTGGAAAAGATGGTCGGTGCATTCTTCAATCCAAACAACATCACTATATACTGGTAGGATCCCCATTCTGTGGAAAATGTGGTCTTATGGCGATATTTCTTGGCAATCCGGATCTGATGGTATCCTGAAAATTCATCTGTAAAATAATATACCTCTTGTCCTCCTACATTATCTAACACTTCATCAGTAAATGGTGTAGGGAATGGGTCATGCAAACAAGCATCATTCAGCTTCCTGAGATCTACACATATCCTAATCTCTCTGGTCTTGTTATCCTGCACCACCATAGGGATAATCCATTCTGACTCTTCAACAGTTCCTATGATTCCTGCTTCCAACATTCTAGAAAATTCAATCTTAAATTTCTCCTTATATTTTGGGTTCAATCTATAGGGTCTTTGTTTGACTAGACTTGCATCTAGTTTCAA
>JZKD02S1652871.1:61816-74199 GCA_000966675.3 Picea glauca | reverse complement strand
TTATGATTTCTTAGGCGAGAAATCCCTTCATATTTTTTCAATGATGATCTTGTCACGTTCTTTTTGTTGATCCTATAAATTTTATATTGACTTCTGGTTATCTTGAAGGATCACTTCTAATATGTCATTTAGGTCTTCTGATGATGGAGCTTTTGAAACTGACTTCATTGTAATGTCCTACACTATGATTTTCTTCTTCTTATAAGAAAATGTCAAAAACTTTCTCCTTGTGTTGAAGATAAAAGTACCCAATGTATCCACCCAAGTTGACCCTAGAATTATATCAACATTTTATTGATACATTGATACCACATTGAATTGAGCTATCAATGTGTAATTTCCAAAAGATAGTTGTAGGTTCTTAATTTCATATTTCTCATCGGAAAGAGACGTCTCATTTTCAATTATATTTGGTTATAAAACCATTAATTGGTTCACAAGGTCAACATTAATGTGATTTTTTCTAGCGGTCGAGAAAATAACGATGTTGATATTCTTTCCTTGAATAATCCCATTAAATTCTAATAAGGAATCCATATATTTTTTATAAGTATGAGGAAATCGTCCCCAAGGTGTAGGACAGTCAGTGACAGAGTGTGTTGTTAAGCCACTTCGTGTTGAAAAGTCATCGGTTCGAAACCTGCGGGGACAAAAAATACAACCATGTTAAGGGTTGGTGTGGCTCAGGCCGGGTGCGATCCCCAGGTGATTTTGATGGCTTAGATGCCCCTGAGTCACAGTTTCTCAAGCCACAGGTTAATCCCAATGCCAACAAGTTCGACCACATTAACAAACAAACAAAAAAAAGTATGAAGAAATCGTCCTTATTTTTCACCACGAAACTCCATTATTTTCTAAATGACTTTTTTGAAAATAAAATTCCTTCAATTCTATTCTTTCTTTCACGTCTTATATTTTCTTTTATTCTTTAATTAAGAATTTTAAATATTCCCCTACTTTTAATAAATTCCTCTCCCAACATATTAAATATCTTACTTTTAATAAATTCCTCTCCCAACATATTAAATATCTTACTTTTGAGGGATGATTTACTTAATTTATACTTTGATTTACCCTTTTTATTAACACCAATGGAATATTCTCTTTTTTAACTATTTTTACTTTATACCTTAATGGATATTCCTTTTTAATTCTTTTTAATGAAAAAATATTTTATAGAAATTAATTTAATATTATCTCTTTATAACTTCCTCCCAATGAATAATGATGCTTCCATTTTGTTAATATTATTTATGCGTCTTCTTTTATTATATTTCCCTAATATAAATTATTTCCTTCATAAAACTTGTTTATAGGGAGGATGTACGGACATGTCCGTACGAACGGTACAATTTAATTAATTTTAAATTGTTGTTTGTACAGTAAGAATTTTTCAGATTTTCCTTGAATTCAAATGTACTTATTTATGTCAACTTAATTCTTATGGCGAGCAATATCCAGCCTGTTGCAGAGTCATTAAGACTCTGTCAATCAGTTGCCCATCCATGCTACCATGGAGAATGACCATACCGCCGCCACCCTCGGCATTTGCGCTTATTCCTCTTCCTCTCGGAGTCCGGCCACTATTTTCCGTCCTCCGTCTTCCCGACTTCATCTCCGTTAGCACCACCGTCATGGTTAGCACCACTTCCAAGGTACACATTCTACTTCCGCTTCTGCAACTGTGGACGTGTACGATCCAAGGCGATTTAAGTTTTAAAATTTAAATAGCAGGTATTCATACCGCCAAATATTGGTGGATTCAAACTTTCAAATTTAAACACCGCACAATTCGCAATTCCGCACAGGACCTTATCAAACAAAGAAACGATGGGTGTGCACGCGAATACCAAGAATACTCTCCTCTTGATACAACACTTAGTCTCTTCGTTGCTCACCTCCTGCTCTCATCGCTTTAATAGCAGGCCATACCAAAATATTATCTTCCAGGCTTTATGTTTCTAGTGTCCAAGGAAATGGATTATAATGCTGTAGATTAACGAATATAGTTGGGAATATGGGAAATTACTTTTAATGCGTTTCTTCCAAAGTTTCGTCCAATGTAGTGAAGATCATAGCGTTGTATGGCAACGCTTAGTAATTCGAGAGGGCAATGAAAGCCGCAGAGATGATGCTTGACAATCCCCAGCATTTCGTCTATCATTCCACCGTTGTACAAACCAAACACCGGATCTCAGAGCATTCAGCAGAGGGCATCTCTATTTCCTTCTCCCCACGCATAATCTCCAGTCCTCGCTCTCGCCTTCCGAGATGGACCAGAATTCTTCCCGTGTTGGGCGACTTGTTCCAGTTTCCTGGAGATAGAAAATTGGCTGCCATGAGCGGTGGAGATTAGTTGAATGAAGAGATTCAAGGTGCTAAAGAAAAAGCCGAAACGAAGCATATTGTGAAGCTGAAATTGCAAGTGGGTGATGCAGATGCTGATAGGGAGGTGAGGGAATCAAGCATCAAAATCATGAGGGGCATATATCGTAAGACATTGGAGACATAAACGAGTTCCCAAGTCCTGTCAAGAGGAGCATTAAGGTCATCTAATTTGTTAATCGCCCCTCTCCTCCGACGGAAGAAGAGGAACCATTTGTTACAAAGCTAAAACATCACGTCCTTACCAAGATTGACTGAATTACATGATTTTGTAATGTAAGTTCGCTTTGGAGAAGTTTCGGTGGTGAATGAGATCTGCGTTTCTTAATCATTTCTTGAAATTACGAAAGTGGAAAATATTTTCAGTTGCCACTATTTAGCTTGAAAAACTGATCTGGTCTGTCTTATGGTAGTGTTCCAATTTGGCACATTGGCACAAGCATGAACCTTTCTGATGAATTTGTTGATGTAGATGATAAATTTGTTGATGTAGCTGGTAATTTGTGACGAGTTTGTTTCGAGGAAAGAAATGAGTGAAAAACATTTTTGTTGTTGTAGTTGGTAATTTGTTATGAATTTGTTTTAGGAAGGGAGTGAAAAAAAATTGAAATTTTTAGTTTAAATTAATAAAAAATTATGTAAACATACCATTTTATTTGATTAGAAATTTTTATTATAAAGTTTTTATTTATATTAAAAAAAAAAAATTAAATTTATTTATTTAATAATTAAAAAAATATTATAATACGAAAAATGAAGTGTATTCACAGTTTAGTGTGATTTGTATCAAGAGTCTATTTAGTCAACTGTTTCATCAACTTGGTAATATTTACATGTAAGTTTTAAAAAATATAATGCTTATAATAAATGGTAATAATGTTGTGTTAATCAATCTCTCGCATGGGGTGTTAAGGACGCATTTAAAGCGTCGGTGGGCCCCCGATACCCCCTCCACTTGGCCCCTTGTGTTGCGGATAATTTCCATCCGCCTTCGTCACCTACATCAACTCCCCATGTCGCTTAAGCGTCACCTACATCACCTCCCCATGCGGCTTAAGCTCTCCTGCCCCTGTCTTTTCCTGGCACTCGAGTGGTTTTGCCCTGACATTCACCTCATACTCTTGTACTTACCTCACTTGTTCGATCCTCCTGTCCTTCGCATGTGGTATGGGAAGGTCACGAAGAAACTTTGTTTAATGATGGATACAACCCATATCCTCATCAATTATGGATGCATCCTCCACTTATGGCTCCTGAATTTGGGTGGCTAGGTTAGACGCGTCCCTCTCTGGTTTCATTGCTACTTCTCTTTGGTTGCTCATCTTTGTTGCCCCCCGCTTTCATACACGGTTTCTTTACTCCATTTTGCAGTGGGCGCTTCCTCCACCTCCTTGCTCCTGCTTCTCGCGCTCTATTTTCCTTGTTCCTTTGATATGGCAAGAGGAAGCTCCTCCCGTCGAGGCTGTGGTGGCACCTCACGTAGACCCAGAACCCGATCGGGCTTCCGCCTGGTGGACACGGTCGAAATCTCAGTTGACACCTACCGTTTCGTCACCCCTCCATAAATTCAGACAGAGTAAGTTAGGCTAGCATAGAATAGAATAGAGTAGGCTAGGCTAGAATAAGCTAGGCTAAGCTAGGATATTCAAGAGTAGGCTAAGGTATGCTAGGCTAGGCTAGAGTAGGATAGGATAGGCTAGGCTAGAGTAGACTAGAGTAGGCTCAATTAGAGTAAGAATAGACTAGGCTAGAGTCAGCTAGAGTAGGCTAGGCTAAATTCGGCTAAAGTGGGCTAAGCTAGTATAGGATAGATTAGGGTAGGGTAGAATAGGTCGTTGAGATGATGAAAAGTTTAAAGAATTTGGATGGTCGAAAGTCCATACCTGTCTTGGATTTCTCGAATCCGATGTAGGACAAGTTTGGCCCATTTTATCATCTCTTCCTCCACCTTTCCTACCAGTTGTTCCAAGCACACGTGATTCTCATAAATATGTTTTGAGACCTGGGGAGCAACAACATTCAAGCTCTCCTCAGTGGCGAGATCGATGGCACGAGGATACCTTTTATATATTCGGTCGGGCCGCTAATTTCTTCTCCTGGATCTCATCATGACAATGGGAGAGGCAGCCTGCAATGGGTGGATAAACAACCTGTAGATTATGTTCTCTTTGTGTGCTTCGGTAGTGTAAACTTTCTATCAGTTGAAAAAATTGTGGAGCTCTCTTAGACTGGAAGGAAACGGGCATAAGTGGTCGGGTTCGGTATATGCGCATATATGGAAGAGGTCAACATTCGTATATACGCATATAAAGAAGTTGTCAACTTCCGTGTATGCACATATAGAGAAGCTTGCCACTTTCGTATATGCACATATATGGAAGTGGTCGGCTTCTGTATATGCGCATATACGAAAGTGGTCAGCTTCCGTATATGTGCATATACGAAATCCAACCGCTTTTGTATATGCGCATATACGAAAAATGGTTGGCTTCCATATATGTACATATATGAAAGTTGACCACTTCCTTATACGCAAATATACCAAAATGATCTTCTTTCATATATGTGCATATATAGAAGCCAACCACATTCGTATATGTGCATATACGTAAGTGGTCAACTTCTATATATGTGCATATGCAGAAGTGGTCGGCTTTTGTATATGTGCATAGATGAAAGCCAACCATATACTGAAGCCAGCGCACAAATACAAAAGTGGTCTGATTCCGTATATGCGCATATACAAAAGTGGTCTTCTTTCCTATATGCGCATAGAAGGAAGCTGACCATATACTGAAGCCAGCGCACAAATACGGAAGTGGTCAGCTTCCGTATATGCGTATATACGGAAGCAGCCCGCTTTCGTATATGCACATATACTGAAGCCGACCACTTCCGTATATACACATATATGGAAGTGACGGGCTTCTATATATGCGCATATACAGAAGTTGACCACTTTCATATATGGATTTCATATATGCACATATACAGAAGTTGACCACTTCCGTATATGCAATATACAGAAGTAGTTTGCTTCGACTTATGATCATATAGGGAAATGGTCTACTTTTGTATATGCACATATACGAAAACTGACCACTTCCATATATGTGCATATACAAAAGTCGACCAATTACGTATATGTGTATATACGGAAGTGACCAACTTTCATATATGCACATATATGGAAGTCGATCACTTCCCTATATACGCATATATAGAAGCCGACCACTTGCGTATATGTGCATATATGAATGTGGTCGGTTTCCGTATTTGTGCATATACGAAATCCGGCCATTTTCGTATATGTGCATATACATAAGTGGTTAGCTTCCATATATGTGCACATACAAAAGTGGTCATCTTCCATTTACAGGCATATACAGAAGCCGACCATTTTCGTATATGCACATATGCGAAAGATGACCACTTCTGTATATGCGCATATATGGAAGTCGACCACTTCTGTATAAGCACATATACGAAAAATGGTCAAATTTCGTATATGCACATATACGAAAGTTGACCACTTTCGTATATGCGCATATATGGAAGCTGACCACTTCTGTATATGCACATATATGGAAGTGGTCAACTTCCGTATATGCACATATACATAAGTGGTTAACTTCTGTATATGCGCATATATGACACATACAGAAGTTGACCACTTCCGTATATGCTGACCATTTTTTGTATATGCGCATATACAGAAGCCGACCACTTCCGTGTATGCGTATAAAGGAAAAATGGTTAGCTTCTGTATATGCACATATACGAAAGTTGACCACTTCTGTATATGCGCATATAGGGAAGATGACCACTTCCTTATATGCACATATACAGAAGATGACCACTTCCATATATGCGCATATACAGAAGCCGACCACTTCCGTATATGCGCATATACGGAAGCCGACCACTTCCGCATATGCCCATATACGGAAGCCGACCACTTTCGTATAATAAAATATACGAAAATGGTCGGCTTTCGTATATGCACATATACAGAAGTTGACCACTTTTGTATATGCGAATAAACGGAAGCTGACCACTAACATAGAATAGAATAGAGTAGGCTAGGCTAGGCTAGGATATACAAGAGTAGGCTAAGGTAGGCTAGGCTAGGCAGCCACTCTGGAGGCGCAACCCCTTTTAAGGTACAAGTAAACTTTGACATTCCCATATTTGATGGTCGAATAGATGCAGACGTCGTAGATAGATGGTTGAATATATTAGAAGGATATTTCTCGGTTCATGACTTTTCTGACCAGGAGAAGAATGTTTTTTCACTGCTCAAATCTGCCCCCCATGTCAAGGAGTGGTGGGAAATCTAATGTGAGAAACCATGCCAACCGCTTTTGTATATGCGCATATACCAAAGTCGACCACTTCCCTATATGCTCATATGTGCATTGCGCATATACAAAAGCGGCTTGCTTCCGCATATACGCATATACAAAAGTTGACCACTTCCCTATATGATCATATGTGGAAGCTCACCACTTTCGTATATGTGCATATATGAAAGTTGTCAGCTTTCGTATATGCGAATACACGAAATCCATATGCGAAAGTGGTCGACTTCCGTATATGTGCATATACAGAAACCTGTCACTTTCATATATACATATATAAAAAAGTGGTTGACTTCAGCATATGCGCATATATGGAAGCAGTCTGCTTCCGTATATGCACAATGCACATATACGGAAGTAGTCGGCTTCGGTATATGTCCAGCTTTGGTATATGCGCATATATGAAAGCTAATTACTTTTGTATATGCGCATATACGAAAGTGGTCAGCTTCCATATATGCACATATACGGAAGTGTCTCACTTCTGTATATGCACATATACAGAAGCGGGTCACTTCTGTATATGTGGATATACAGAAGTCGACCAATTCTGTGTTTTCACGCTGGCTTCAGTATATGGTCGACTTCTATCTATGTGCATATACGAAAGCCAACCGCTTCTGTATATATGCATATACGGAAGCCACCAGGGTTAGAAGAAGTGCCTTCTTCTACCTATATGCATATACCACCTCCACCAGGGTTAGAAGAAGTGCCTTCTTCTACCAAGTTGACATCTAAGAGAGGGAAGAAGCTTCTCTTTCCCTTTTCTCCCCCAGCAGTCGAAATCAAGGGTAAAAGACCTTTCACAAAGTCATCAATTCCTAAGGAGGTTTTCAAAGAGCAATCTTTACCAGAATCCCCTATGCATCAAAAGAAAGGAAAAAACATTGAAAAGCCTGTGGAGGAGAAATCAAAAACCCCTATTCAGAGCAAGAAGGGTAAAAATATTAAAAAGTATGTAGAAGAGAAACAATAAACCCATTTATAGAAAAGGAAGGGTAAAGATACCAAAATATCTTTGGAGAGGAAAGGTGAAGTCTCTGTGAAAGACTTTGAAAATCCTGTGAAGGATAAAGAAGAAGCTTCTGTGCATAAGAAGAGACATAAAGGAAAAGGTTTTGAGAAGGCTAATGAAACACACAAGGAAATTCCTATACAGATGGAAGAAGAGGTCGAGAAGAAGCCTGTTGAGATTGCGCATGTCTCTACCCCTCCTGGTGGTCAGACATTCAAAAGGTTAATAAGGCAGCTCAAGGAGTCTAGGAAGGAGGTGGCTAAATTGAAAAAGGAAGCCATATCTGACAGAGCCAAGATGACAGAGCTTAGGGATGGCTATAGTCATACCCTTGACTTGGCAATATTTGCAGCAAGAAAGGCTCAGCCCCTTCATAGGAAGCTCCAGAACCTCTACAGTCAGAACAAAGGTTTCCAGTCTCAGAACAGAAAGCTAAAGGAAGAACTGAAGCACTTTCAAGATGAGGTAGACCAAAGGAATTTGCAGGTGTTGGTTGAAGCTTCCATTAAGGATGACAAACCAGCAGCTAAGGAAAGCACAACTACACAGAAGAAGCATGTTAATGCTAAGAAAGAAAAGTTTGATGTGCCAATTGAAGATCCTCTTTCTACTAGAAAGAGTGTGAGGCTAAGTGTTAAATTGACAAAATAGTTGGTAATGGTAAGCCCCATTTTTGAGGATTTTTCCTTTTTGGGAAGGTTAACTGATATGCACATACTAGTTGTGCCATCTATACAGGCTTCTAGGTGTTTAGCTATATGGATTTTGAGTTTTTGCGAAGTGATAGATTCACCCAGTGGTAAAAGGAACTACCTATGGTACGATCAAGGCACCTAAGTAAAATGGTTTTGTCATCATGACAGGACACACACTAATCTGTATATATTCAAGATTGAAAGGCACTGTTTTTTGGCAATGCTACCCAAACCTATATGCAAACACAGTGTAAGTGACGCTACGTAAAGGCGTTGTGTAATATTCCATAGAGAACAGAATCGACATACGGGTGCAACACAGTGGCGCTACCCACAGGCGCTACATAATATTTGGCAGGGAGCGGGTTTACACACAAGCACAACACATGGGTGCTACCTACAAGCACTACCTAATATTTCAACAGAGGACAAATGTTGGCGCATACATACAACATCGTGGCGCTACCTACAGGCGCTACCTTCTCTCCTTTTTCCGTTTTATGGTGTGCTACCCAGAGTTGCTACCCAAGGAAGTTGCCAGCAAACACCAGGAATCTAGGAGGATTAGGCCAACAACTTTTGGATAAGTTGATGATGGATAAAGTTACAGAAGTCGCAGCTGACATTTTGAGGACAACTATAGGCTCCAAAAGGACACATGGAAAAACAGGAGCTGAGCAGCAAAAGAGGATCAAAGCAGTTAGAAGCATGACTGGATTAGTCACCATCATTTCCCTATTTTATAGCATAGGTTGTTATTTTAGTTGTTAGAACAAATAAATGATTAGATATTTTCAAGGGAAGCAGACCATCTCGTACCTCTAGCTGTTGCCTCCCTTTCTTGTTATAAATAGATAGATCAATTGCTTTAGCAGGTTCGGATGGTTGAGAAAGGCTCCCTTAGGATTGCAATATTTTGATGAAGTGACGGTGATCTGGCTATGTACTGGACTTAAGACTTTTTGACGAATAGAAATCAGCTTTTTTTTCAGTCTATTTTCTTCTTATGCTAAATGTTTATGTTGTGAATGATTCACATGAATTATTGTGGTGATGTTATGGTGAATGTTTGATCATTATATTATCATGATGTTTATTTAGCTTCTTTAGTTTCTGATTTCAAGAAGATCTTGTGATAAGAAACTTTCTTCCTTAGGCTTCTGTAGACATGATGTTTACAGTAGCCCTTACATTCCTCTCATTCAAGTCTTCCCTCTATTCATATTTTCTCCCAAACTACTGATTGAAGTTACCCAAGACCTTGATTGCTGGTGCATTGCTAGCCCTGTTTCTGAGTCAGAACATTATCATTTCGAGTCTTTTATGTTTGACCCTTTAAAACACTCTTACATTCACATATAACTTGACGGGTACTAGGCTTGCCTTCCATGCAATCTGAAGGTGACTTCTAGTGCTAACAAACTCCAAGAAAATCTTCAATTGTCAGCATCAATATCCATGTCTCCTCTAGGATTTACACCACAAACTCTAGGTATTTCTCCCTACAAATATTCTACAAGACAATTACAAAATATAGAATAATGAGTACATTGATAGTAAGTAATGACAAAGGCTCTCTCCCTATATATATAATAGGTAAGGAAGGCCTAAAAAAAGGACTAGGTCCACACAAGTAAACCTAGACCTATGTCAACAAAGTGACCCCTCATGGATTTCTCTACAATGGAAGGATGACAAGTATCATACTATGGTTTTACCCAACCCCAAGGTCTTGTGCCCTTCAAGCATTATGCCACTTTGGGCCCAACACCCCTCCTCTAAGATGTTTCCCTATCCAACTAGTTGTTAGCCCAAAACCACCTGTTACAAGGAAGTTCATTCCCTAAGTGTCCTCATGCAAGGTGCTCCTCTTCCATATTTGTGCCACACATCCTCTTCTACTCATTGTTCCTGAACATGTGTGCCAATGTAGTTGCTTGTTCCAATGATTATCCTCGACATATATGGTTGGGTCCACAACCAACATCTAAGAAGTATGCTTCTCAATGCAAGCATTCTCAGGGTAAGTATCCAACATCCACGTGTATGCAACATGGTCCTATTCTATTGGGACTAAGTTCCCTCCAAATTCCTAGCACTCGTCATCCTAGGTAGGTACCTCTTAATCAAGTAACCGACACCACCATTATGTGCACCTCTTATAATCAAGTAACCGACACCACCATTATGTGCACCTAATGGGTTAGTGATCATGCCACATGGGAGAACAACCTCCTAGGTAAGTGTACTATGTTAGCACTCTATCCAATATCAAACATCCACTAAATTGAGACATCCATATGCCCATGTAGAATCACCATGGGCCTATGAGACCTAGTGCTCTCCTAGCTAGCTAAAAACAATTTTGGAGTAACCTAGAAGCTAATAGTCCCCTATCTTTTTTGAAATTTACATAGACGAGTTATAATATTTCCTAGAGGAAGGTGTGTGGAAATTGATCTTGCGAGGCTATTTATCACCCTCCTTTATGCAGATGGCATTGTTGCTTTAGTAAGGAAGACTTTTGACTTTCAAAATCAACTTTAAATTCTTAACTATTTGTACACTAATTGTAGGATGATTGTGAATACCAATAAAACAAAGACGATGATCATCAAATCTTGTCATGCCACATACCCTAAGTTTGTTTATGATAACTAGAACTTGCAAGAAGTCCCTTCATACAAATATTTTGGAATTGACATTCATCACAAGCTAAAGTGGAATTGTAGTGTTGAATGAAGGATCACTGGAGGTTGGAAAGATATATTTGGCTTTAAAAATAATCTTAAAGAAGTTGAGTTGTACTTTTGGCAAAAAATAAAGTTTCTCTTTGACATGCTTATTATCTTACTGATTCTATATCGATGTGAAGTCAAGGTTTGTAGAATTTGTAGGGTGATTTGGAGGAAAATCGAGCAAATTTAGAATATTTTTTTATAATAAATAATCATTTAGGCACTACATCTTACCCTATCCTTCTCTTAGGAATTAGTCATCCACATGTGGAGAGTAATTCTATGATATGGTGCTTAGTGTGCAAGTTGGCTACAATGAAGAAAGAGAGGCTTCCTCTCAGAGCTTCAATATTAGTAAAGGTCACTCAATGAGAAAGAAAGGGTGAACTAGAGATGCTACTTCTTGGCTCCATTGTTGTGTGGTAGTAGAAGAAGATGCCCTTCATAATATCAACACCATTTATAGTATTATGATAACTAACTTTAAATAAAAACTATGATATTATAAAAAGATTGAGAATAAGAAAAAATTGGTATACTATAAAGAGGTTATTATCAAAGCTCTCTTTATTGTTTCTAAGATAAAAAAGAAAACAAATATTCCAAAACTAAGAGAAAATCATAGTACAACTCAAAAGTGGACAAGACCTAAATCATATTGGGATGTAAAACTCAAAAGTGGAGAAGACCTAATATATGCTTCAAAGAAATAAATTGTATAGTTTGTGATTTTAATAAAATAGAAGATGACTATGGAAAAGTGGACTCACTAATCTTTTTTCTAACCTATTAGATCTGATAAACAACATAATTAAAAAAATAAAATAGAGTGTAAGCTTTCACAATTATTTATTATGTTTTATTTTTTTGGAAATGAATAGTGAGTAAGTTTTTCCTTAAAACTTATACACAATTCATTTTAAAAAAGTAAAACAACAAAATAATTAAATTTTTGTTATTATAAATTATTATTCATGTCAATAAATTATTATTTTATTTTATTGATATTAATTCCATAACTCATTTATTCATTTTATTTTAATTATTTATCATATAATAAAATGAATTCTAAATGCATTATTCAAATTTATGAAATATTAATTATAAACAAGAATAAAGTAAAAAAATAAATTATAAATGAATGTCTTAAAATACACACTAAATTTTAAAAGAGATTTTTTAATAA
>JZKD02S1652871.1:36898-54858 GCA_000966675.3 Picea glauca | reverse complement strand
CTGTCACTGAGAGGGGGGGGGGTGAATCAGTGACACAATCACTCTATCAAAATTTTACTTTTGTCAATTAAAATAAAATTTGGACACAATATTTTATCGTGGAACCCAATTGGGAAAACCACAAACACTTTTCTATTAACTGCAAAAAAAAAATTTACAACTTACAATAAAAGGAAGATGTTCTTCCTCTTTAGATCAACACCCAGACCCCTTGTTCACCAGCTCCAATTGGTAGGAGGGTACAACCCCCTATTTAGTCAGCTACAACTGACAAGGAAGCACCTACTCCCTTGCAGGCTCCAACCCGCCCTTGCACCTCCCTGCCACCCTTTGTTCATCAATATGGAAATAGGATATGTAGTCTGATAATGGTCTTCTTTATTAAACACTGATTACATAAACTGTTTCTCTGTCTCCTTATATTTTTTTATCTTCAATATGACTTTGAAAGACACAACTTCATCTTCACATTTCAGCATTCCTATAATTCTTGAATCTTTTCAACACAACTCTTCATAAACAACATGTTTGTTCATTCAAGATTACATAACTCTTGTTTTAAGTCATTAACATAACTTTTCATAACCACACATCTCTTCGATCTATATCTCAAATCTAATGACTTTGTTAATTAACAAACATCACAATACATACTTAAATTGATACTTTCAGGATTTAATCATCTTTTAATGCATGAATGATTTTACAAATATTCAATCTAACTTATTTTTTTGTAGCTTACTGTCTTTGTGTTACTGTAGGGTTTTATTAAATTTGGAGATCATATAACAACATGTAAACCATTCAGTAGTTATGGTGAGGTTTTTATATCCTCTGTTATCTTCTTCATGTTGAAATCTACGGTGTTGTGCAGGGTTTTAAATAGTTTTTGGTGAACCTCCACATTTGGCAATATGCCAAAAACTTCGACAGGAATAGCGGTCTCACCACCTACTAAAATAGTGAATGATCCTAAGCCAATGGTCACTCATATGACCGTCGCACCAACAGTGTAAAAAAAATATTTATCCAATGGACGAGATCATATCCTCGGTAGCTCAACGCTTGTTATGGCTTCTTCCAAAAGGTAGGGGGCTTGACAGGTCGTCCCGGGCTCCGGGCTGGTGATATTCTTTGTGAATTCCAAGAACCTAGAGCCCCCACCATACCTCTGCACTACGCATGGAACAAGAATAGAGAGGGCAGTCAATATAAACCCATTTAAACTTTTCCACACTTCCAATGTGGGATAATTCCCAAATGGATGAGTTAATCAACATTGTTGATCACTTTATCAGATAGTTGTTGAGACTTCGCAGTGAACACTTATTTCTCTCAGATTCGACTCCACCAATGATCGACTTCGAGCTCTTCCTATCATTAAAATTGCTTACTGTGTCTAGTCCAAGTGAGTCGTGGTAAGGAATTTGTGGCATAGGAATTTCATGCAATACATGATCATTATTCAAAGCAGTCTTAATAGCAACACAATAATCCAAATCACCTAGCGTGTGCGTGAAACAACTGTTCAAACTGTTTCCTAATATGATAATCTTATGGAAATTGGTAGACGTCTAGTTTTCCTTCAATACATCTTCATAGAGATTAATTGTGTAGTGAGGCATGAAAAATAGTGTGGTTTTGTCCATTGTTCGTCTACTTTCCTCATTAACACAAATACAGGAGCAGTTGAGCCCAAATGTATTAACCATGATGTGTGCCGACAGATTGCATCTCATGGTCGTTATTGCATATTGGATCTTCAATCTTTCTCAGTCGTCCATGATTCTTCTTTGCTTCAACTGTTGTAACTAACACTGGTGTACTAGAATATTGCATGGTAGAGAAACATTATGTATCTGCAAAATAATGCACTCCATCTTGTGTTTTGTCTCCACATCTTGGTAACTCCTGAAATAATTGTTTGTCTCATTTATATCATTTCCATTGTAATTACTCCCAAACAAAAGATTCTCCATTTCCATGAGATCCATCCTAACCTCCTTTCCACCTTTTTCATTCTTTGTAGTAACCTGATAAATACCAAGAACCTTTGCAAGGCATGTGGGGCTCCCTGTACTTAAAGAGTCTGAAATATATTTGAAGTATTCTGGGGAAAACTTGATAAAGGAATCCAATTATGTTTTTGTAACTTTCTTGATGATGAATCTGTCATCCAAAGACTTTGAAAAAAAAAACACTTTTATTTTTCAAGCATTATCAAGAAGAGGTCTACTAGAAAACACCTCTATTGTAAGGTCAGTAATAGGATAGTTAGTATGAACACCAGAATAGGAAAACACTAGCATTCACAATCAAAAGTATACTCATCATTGGCTCCGTCAACATAGATATGTCATCATGTTCTTCACATCTGTCAATGTCATCACAGTTACCATAATATCAACATGTTTGAACTATATGCAACCTTAGTACCCCTATATCAGTCATGATAATGTAGTAGATTTAATATTGTCAATGCCAATGCCATCAATGCCAACCTATATTTCCATATTTCCCCCTTTTTCATTGATGGAAATACTATTTTCATTTCTCCCCCTTTGACATCAAGGGAAAAGGGTTGAATGAATCCCCCTAACTTTGATCATTGTCTCCCCCTGATTTGATGCCAATTGATGCATTATTTTCTTGGGAGATTAGATTGGAATAGAGACTACTCCCAATCTTTGCCTAAGATATTCAAATACATTTCTTCTTAAGGGTTTAGTGAAAATATCTGCAACTTGTTCTTGTGTTGGGACATGTTCCAATTTAATGTTCTTATTTTCATCCTGATCTCTTAGATAGTGGTATTTTATTGGAATGTGTTTTCATTTGGAGTGCTGGACAGGGTTCTTCGAGAGACTTATAGCACTTGTATTATCACAATAGATAGTAGTGGGTTCTTCAAACACTATTTTGATGTCTTGTAAGGTTTGTTTCATCCATTCCACTTGTGTGCAACATTCTTCTTTTGCAATATACTCAGCTTCAGTGGTAGACAGAGAAATTGAGGACTATTTCTTGCTTATACAAGCTACAAATGATTCTCCCAAGAAGAATTCCCCTCCACTTGTACTTTTTCTGTCATCTACACAACCTGCCCAATCTACATCTGAATAGGCCCTTAAAGAGAATGAATTATTGCTAGGGTACCACAAACCATGATCTATGGTTCCTTTTAAATACCTAAATATTCTTTTCACATCTTGAACATGACTCTCTTTTGGTGCAGCTTGAAATCTAGCCACCATCCCAACAACTTGCTTGACATCAGGTCTGGAAGTTGTTACATAGAGTAAACTTCCAATCATTGATCTGTAGTTTTTTGGATATACAACTTTGGACTCATCTTCCTTGCTTAGTTTTCATCCAACTGTCATAGGTGTACAAATAGGTTTTCAATCCTCTAACTGGATTTTTTTAAGCATATCTTTAACATACTTGGATTGATGGATAAATAATACCCTTTTGGACTGTACTATTTGTAATCCTAGAAAGAAATCCAATTCACCAAGCAAGGACATTTCAAATTCTTGTTGCATCCTCCTAGCAAAGTCCTTACTCTTTTTTTCATCATCACTCCCAAATATAATATCATCAACATATAATTCCATAATAATCATGTTATCACCAACAATTTTACAATAAAGGTTGTTGTATGTTGATACTCTTTTGAGGCCTTGTACTTTTAAATAAGAATCTAGCCTTGCATACCATGCTCTAGGTGCTTGTTTTATCCCATAGAGTGCTTTATTTAGTTTACAGACATAGTCTCATTTGTTAGTTAATTGAAATCCTTCTGGTTGCTCAATATAGAATTCATCTTCTAAGTTTCCATTGAGAAATGATGACTTGACATCCATCTGGTATACTATCAATTTTTTGTAGCTGGAAAAGGATAAGAACATCCTAATTGCCTATAATTTGGCCACAGGTGCAAAGGTTTCTTCAAAGTCTACTCCTTCAACCTGAGCATACCCTTTACATACCAATCTGGCTTTGTTCCTGATTACTTGTCCATTCTCATTCACTTTGTTTTTATACACCCATTTAGTTCCAATGACATTCTTATTTTTTGGTCTTGGAACCAGTTCCCAAGTTTGATTTTTTTCAATCTGGTCCAATTCTTCATTCATAGAATTGACCCAATTCTCATATGTGCATGCCTCTTTGATTGAGTTGGGCTCAATATCTGACAAAAGTGTTATTTCTTTCTCATACAACAGTGGTCTTCATTGCTTTTATTTCCAATAATCAGTTTTTCGGGATGATTCTTTTGAGTTATTCTTGAGGGTGTATTTGTGTCTCTTCTTGGGTATTCTTCTCTTATCTCTTCTTCTCGAATATCTTCCTCATCTTCATTGGTATCCATTTCATCCTCTTGAATACATTCCTTTTCTTCTTTATTCTCTTCTACTTCTTCTGCTTGTGTACCAAATGAATCATCATCATCTTCATCTTCATTGCCAAGTATGGTCTCTTGATGTTTGATCTTTATTGTTTTTAAATCATCCACCTTAAAATTTTCACTCTCAACAATCTTATGTAATCTAAGATTGTAGCATCTGTATGCTTTCTTGGTAGAATCATATCCAAGAAAGATACCTTCATCATATCTAACATCAAATTTTCCGAGATTCTCATCAAGTCTTTTGATGTAACACTTACTTCAAAAGACCTTGAAGTATTTTACCAAAGGAGCTCTCCCAACCATAGTTCATAAGGAGTCTTATTACTATTAATCCTAAGTTGACCTTTGTTTAATATGTATATGGTTGTGCCTACAACTTCCCTCCAATATCAATTAGATAATCTTGCTTCATTGAGCATAGTCCTTGCAGCCTCTTGGACTATTCTATTCCTTCTTTCAACAATCCCATTTTGTTGAGGTGTTCTGGAAGCAGAGAATTGTCATTATATTCCACGAGTTTCACATAAGAGGTCAAACTCTTTTGAGGTGAAATCACCACCATTGTCTAATCTAATACATTTTATTTTTTTCTCTGTTTCATTTTCAACAAGGGTCTTAAAATATTTGAATTTGTTAAGTGCTTCTGATTTTTCCTTGAGAAACATACCCATGCCATTCTAGTGAAATCATCAATGAACAACATAAAGTAGGACTCTCCTTGCAAATTCTTGCTCCTTGTAGGTCCATAGAGATCGGTGTGAACAAGTTATACAGGTTTTGAGGTTGAGTATTCTTTTTTTTTTAACCTTATCCTTCTTTGCTTCCCTAGTTGACAATGTCTACACATAGGATTTGATGGCTTTGTGATCTTTGGAAAGTTTCTTACTGCCCCAAGATTGTTGAATTTCCCTAAATTTTGAAATTTAATGTGCCCCAACCTTCTATGCCGTAGCCAAATTTCATCTACTAATTTATATGCCACTCCTCATTCAATTTTGTATTTAGTATATATACATTCTCAGGAGTTCTAGGAGCAGTACCAACCAATTTTCCTGATTCCTTTCTCCTAATCTCACATTTCTAGGAATCAAAGATGCAAATGTGCCCCTGATCACATGTTTGGCTGACACTTAACATGATAGGTTTTAGTTTTTCAACAAGCACCACATCCTTGGCTTTGTCTTTTCCCAAATTCACAGTGCCTTTCCCAAGTATGTTACCTTAAGCATTGTCACCAAATGTAAATTTACCCTTTTGTTTCTTTAAGTTCAAAAAATTGTCCTTATTTCCTATCATATGTTTTGAGAAACCACTGTCAAGATACTATATATGTTATTTATCTTGGGATTTCAAGGCAATAAGACATTCCTCTTTTGATGTTTTTTCTTTCCAAAGCTTCTTTTTCTCTCTAATGAACTTTGATTTTTTTGAGACTTCCATTAATCTGCAATTACTTTCTTTATGTCCATAATTATGACATCTGAAGTGTTGTCGCAAGATTTGGTTCTACGTTTTAATAGAGCCAAGCCTTATCACATTTTAAATGAAAAAAAAAGTTATCACTCAGAACTTGATTTGGGTTGCATGCAGGTAAATTTCGAGATAACCACGAACCACTTTTGATTGGAAGATGCCCCTTTCAAGCCGCGAGGGATCTCTCAAATATATGTCATGATAGGATATCCAATAAGATTAACAACAGGCATATATGTGGGCAACATAAAGTTTTGAGGTTTTTAGGGTTGATGGGTTGGACTAGGAGGTAGTCCATTGGGCATGGAGTCAAATGATCAAGCAAATAGCAAGAGTGTTTCGGCAATGGAAATCCAAGGAGCAGAGGTGAGATAGAAGTTGATTACAAAGAGAAGGATTTATAAAAGTATGGCAGCAGAATAAAGAGAAAACATATCAATACACAAGGAGAACTTAGCGATGAGTGAATTCCAAGCACAAATCAGTGGAAAGAAATGGTTGGGATAGAGCATCTAGCAAAGGGCGAATTCTGAACCTTGATCTCTACAAGAAACAACCTATAACCATTATGAAATAGAGAATCTAACAGAGGATGAATTCTATTACAAAACAGTTACAAATCAAGAAGAAAATATATATGGAGTGATATTGAAACTAATAAAATGGACAAACTCTGCAAGCAACATCACAAGAATCTCTGATATGGATAAAACATGCTTCTGCAATCTTATATTAAACTGGAAAAGAAAGTTATAGCCCAGGAGTACTAATCATGTGTGTCTTTCCCCACTTTCCTTTTACAAATATACCTCATATATGTATTGAGGTCGAAATCCTCTCTAATCTAAAATATAACAACAGTTACAACCAATTCTTGAAACTTTTTTCCATAGAAAATGGGCCAAACTGCCGAAAACTAGGGCTGCGGTTACGGATCTATATCTCTCAAATAACAACATCTGTGTATAAACTGAAAGAGGCTTTTGTGCATATGTTTATTCTGAGAAAACAATTCTCTAATTTCCCTGAGACCCCTTTTCATTTTTCCCAAATTTGCATTTAACCAACATGTGTCAAAACAGGGAAATATGAAATCTGAAAATTAAGGCTCGGAGATGGATTCGATTCTCCCAATATGTGACACATTTATTAAAACTTAAAGAGAATAATGATCTCTGATGTGTTAGGCACAAAATACTCCAACCGTTTCTCAAAATGATACTCCAATCGCTCAGAATCCTCATTTGAAAATCATGACTCAGCATAGTAAAAATGCCATATTTTTGAAAACGAACCTCATCTTGCGGGGGAATTTTGACTAACTTACCAAGATCAAAATGAAATTATGAAGACACCACTAGAAATATTAGGATTTTTAGATGTCGATCGACTATTCGAACGCGAAAAACGAGCTCTCCACGACTGAGAAAATTGTGTTTTTCTAAAGCAATTTTGCATATGAGTAGAGTCCCGATTTTGGGATTCGGGGAAACGAAGCAGTGGTTATTAAAATCTTCACGTAAGACAAATCCTCGATGGCCAAATCCCAGAAATAGATTTTGGATTTTACATTGCACTCTTTCGAGCCTTCGGGTTTTGGGTATCATGTCCTCAAGAGTTATGACATGCAAGGAATCCCGGATCGCGAAATTGTGATGGGATTAATTAGGCGATAATCATTTGTCTTAATCTCTTAATTAATCATGATTAGCAATTAATATTTAACCTTTCATGGATTTAAGTGTCGAGACTTTGATACTACTTGACGCAAGAAATCTCGAGTCACAAAATTGTGATGGGATTGATTAATAGTTAAAACACTTTTAGCTTTGTGATCAAGCACGATTAAAACACAGGCTTTCGGGGTTTCGAAAATCGCAAACTTGAAAATTAAAGCACAAAGGCAGCTCAAGTCGCAAAATCACGGTGAGACTTGTCAAAATTAACCTTTCTTATTCTTTAATTAACCCAGCTTATCCTTTAATACTTTGGTGAATTCAGGGATCGGGGTTGTAGTTATTAAAATATCTACGTTGGCCAAATCCCCGACGGCCAAAAAACCTGGACTCTTGAGATTTTTCTCCATGTGGCTTGATGCTCGGTGTATGCGGTCGTTTCACTGCCAATGCTTCCATTCATTCTCCTAAGTGACCGAAAGCCAAAATTTCAATATTTGTTACAATGGAGGCTCCATCTAGGGATGGTGTTTTCCTACAAAGCGCCAAGAATAGTAGACCACGTGCCTTCATCCATTGGGTGACCTGAAATCATCCTTATCAAAATCTGAACTCTGTCGCTTTACTTGCACCTTTCCGAAACAAAAAACCGCTTATGCATTCATTGGGCTATGGAGTCATAATGTCTTAAATCAAAACCATACAGGATGCCAAACTGAACTGGAAACGTAATTAAAACCATTGTTGTACTCTAATGCTCAAAGTCAAGCTTATTTATATACACCACCTACTCTAATTGATATCACTATTTTTTTTTATAAGAAAACTTCCAAATCAACCAAGCGAGTATCCGACTAACAAACTTAATTATGCAAAAGGATGACAGGAGCAGCTGCAAATTTCAAAACATGCCCTGGGAGCAGGTACTTATAGTTTTGAAATTCAAACTTCAAGAAGTTGGAAATAACAAATTCAGTCCCCCATTTTGACTCCATATAAAATGCTACTGGATCGTAGAAAGGAAGAGATATACCACTTTCACAATTA
The DNA here is from genome assembly GCA_000966675.3 of Picea glauca. NCBI lineage: Eukaryota > Viridiplantae > Streptophyta > Pinopsida > Pinales > Pinaceae > Picea > Picea glauca. Next base: position 46,248 of record JZKD02S1652871.1, on the reverse strand, counting down.
ATCCATACTTCCTCATATTGGGCAAGCTGTCTGAAATGCTTTTGCGCACTTTGTCCATTGCTGATTGTTTCTTCCACTAGTGCAAAAATGTCGCATTGAAACTTACTGGTTTGTTGCTCAATGGTTGCTAAACAGGGAGGAGAGATCAATTGTTTCAGTAACCCCTCCTTATGTCCTTTACCTGTTGTCCAAAGATCTTCTTGGTAGCTGTCATACATAGGCTGATCTATTTCATGATGTTGCTGATTGCTTTCATGTTGAACCAAAGTTTTTTGTTGCTTATCATCTTCAAAAACACTTTCATAACATTCATCAAACAAAGGAGGACTGTTGTAAATTTTCGTGTGTGATGAAAAAAAAATCTTGTTCTTCTGGATATTCATCATAAACAGGTTCAATAGATAACTCAGGAGTGTCATCAAACAGACAAATGTTAGGAATATCAACTGTGAAGCTGTCTATCTCAGATCCACACTCCTCCAAATCATAGTCTAAATCATCTTCGAACATCAAACATTCTTCAAGGTTATTAAACATGACAGCCCTATCTTCTTCATGAAACAAAACAATGTCTACAAGATGATCCCCTGGCAGGAAATCATCATCATAAATTGGTTTACTAACTTCCTCTAAAGTCCCATGGCTGTCATGATTTAAACTTAGATTTTGATTTTCAGTAATAGAAGAAGTTTCACTCACATGTTCAGGACTATGTGAATGTTGCAAATGTGTGTAATCAAGGGCTGTAACATAATTGTTCAAGAGTAGATCTATCTCTTCTTCTGTTAAAGGAGGAGGTGGTCTATGCAATTTCTGGATCAAGCAACTATTGTTTTCTTTCTCTTCTGCATGTTGACTATGATGTTGAATATCTTCTTCTTGAATGTGATCACAAGAGCTATCATATCCTACTTTTTTATCAACCAACTCTTCTTCATATTGATTATCTTCATCGACTTGAGAAATTTATGATATTCCTTCCTCCTCTTCAAGAAGATGTGTTTGATATGTTTATCTTATGAATTTTATATTACAAAAATATTCAAAAAGTATTTCAGCTGAATAGATTCTTTTGCAATGCTGATGAAAAAGTATGTGAAAATCTTTCAATGAAGGAATACTGGAATGAGGTAAATATTTATACCAGAGTCTAGCATCTCTTTCTAACGAAAACATAAACAGTTTCACGAGGACATCTTCATCATGTATATTTAATTCATCCATGAGCTTGTGGAATTCAAACAAGTGTTGGGCGGGATTTTCGTCCGCATATTCTCCAAATTTAGGAAGGACATCTTCCCAAACTTTAATGTCTGGAATAGTGTTTGGAAAACCATAAACATTTGCAAAGTCTAGAGGAGCAAACCTTGCAGCAATCCGAGAAGCGAAAGAATCTGAAATTTTGAGACTAGTGGAGTCGCCGTTGAATCATATAGAGTCTTCGAACCAAGGAGTCGCTAGGTGAATGATCACAGCCAATTGAATGCATATCCCTTGTTCACCATCAAGAAATAGATCTAAACTTTTTGTCATATCCCAGGGAAGATAGCTTCATTCCTCCATCCCCGACAATGACACCAGAAAATGTTGTCGCAAGAGTTGGTTCTAGGTTGTAATAGAGCCAAGCCTTAGAACATTTTAAATGAAAAAATAAGTTATCACTTAGAACTTGATTTGGGTTGCGTGCAGGTAAATTCCGAGATAACCACGAACCACTTTTGATTGGAAGTTGCCCCTTCCAACCCAAGAGGGATCTCTCAAATATATGTCATGATAGGATATCATATATTGTCTTTGTGTTACTGCAAGGTTTTATTAAGCTTGAGGGATCTCTCAAAAGACAAGTAATGATCAGAACTCCAGAGGATTACTTCCACCCATCAAGAAGGAATATAAGACAACACCAAAGAAGGTTTATCAAAACAAGTATCCTCACATTTTCTTTGGTTATTTCTTTGTATTCTCTAATTTCTGACACAAAACTATGAGTTGTAGAGCATATGGAAGGAAAAAATTAAGTTTTAAGAACTATAACCTTAAATATAACCAAACAGTAGATCAAGTTAAAAGAAGAAATTGTAACTCATTTGCACCTCTACAAGAAAGGAACTTAGAATGCTTCATGTTGTAACAAATATTTAAATTTTCTCTTTTGGTCACTTAGGAGAATGAATGGAATCATTGGCAGTGGAACGAACACATACACCGAGCATTAAGCCACATGGAGAAAAAGCTCAAGAGTCTGGGTTTTTTTGTCGTCGTGGATTTGGCCGACGTAGATATTTTAATAACTACAGCCTCGATCCCCGAATTCACTAAAGTATTAAAGGATAAGCCAGGTTAATTAAAGAATAATAAAGATTAATGTTGAAAAGTCTCATCATGATTTTGCGACTTGATCTACCTTCGTGCTTTAAGTTTCAAGTTTGCGATTTCCGAAATCCTGAAAGCCTATGTTTTAATCATGCTTAATCACAAAGCTAAAAGTGTTTTAACTATTAATCAATCCCATCACAATTTCGCGATTCGGGATTTCTCGCGTCAAGTATTATTGAAGTCCCGACACTTAAATCCATGAAAGGTTAAATATTAATTGCTAATCATGATTAATTAAGAGATTAAGACAAATGATTATCGCCTAATTAATCCCATCGCGATTTCGCGATTCATGATTCCTTGCATGTCATAACTCTTGAGGACATGATACCTGAAACCCGAAGGCCCGAAAGAGTGCAATGTAAAATCCAAAATCTATTTCTTGGATTTGTCCATTGAGGATTTGGCCGACGTGAATATTTTAATAACCACTGCTTCATTTCCCCGAATCCCGAAATCAGGACTCCAGTCATATGCAAAATTGCTTTAGAAAAACACAATTTTCTCAGTCGTGGAGAGGTCGTTTTTCGCGTTCGAATAGTCGATCGACATCTAAAAATACTAATATTTCCAGTGGTGTCTTCAGAATTTCACTTTGATATTCGTAAGGTAGTCAAAATTCCCCTGCAAGATGAGGTTCGTTTTCAGAAATATGGCATTTTTACTGTGTTGAGTCATGATTTTCAAATGAGGATTTTGAGCAACTGGAATATCATTTTGCAAAACGGTTGGAGGATTTTGTGCCTAACACATCAGAGATCATTAGTATCTTTCAGTTTTCCTACAGGTGTCACATATTAGGAGAATCGAATGCAGCTCCAATCCCTAATTTTCGGATTTCATATTTCCCTATTTTGACACATGTTTGTTAAATGCAGATTTAGGAAAAATGAAAAGGGGTATCAGGGAACTAAGAGAGGTTGTTTCTCAGAATAAACAGATTCACAAAATCCTCTTTCAGTTTATACACATCTGTCTCTATTTGAGATATACAAAGCCGAAACCGCAGCCCTAGTTTTCGGTAGTTTGGCCCATTTTCTATGGCAGAAAGTTTCAAGAATTGGTTGTAACTGTTGTTATCTTTTAGATTAGAGAGGATTTAGACCTCAATACATATATGAGTCATATTTGTAAAAGAAAATTGGGGAAAGACACACAGGAGTAGTACTCCTGGGTTGTATCTTTGATTTTCAGTTTAATATAAGATTGCAGAAGCATGTTTTATCCATATCAGAGATTCTTGTGATGTTGCTTGCAGAGTTTGTCCATTTTCTTAGTTTCAATATCACTCCATCTATCTTTTCTTATTTATTTGTAATTGTTTTGTAATAGAATTCATCCTCTGTTAGATGCTCTATTGCAGAATGGTTATAGGTTGTTTCTTGTAGAGATCAAGGTTCAGAATTCACCCTTTGCTAGATGCTCTGTCTGAACCATCTCTTTCCATTGATTTGTGCTTGGAATTCACTCATCGCTAAGTGATCCTTGTGTATTGATATGTTTTCTCTTTATTTTGTTGCCATACTTTTATAAATCCTTCTCTTTGTAATCAGCTTCTATCTCGCCTCTGCTCCATGGATTTCCATTGTCGAAACACTCTTGTTATTTGCTTGATCATTTGACTCCATTCCCAATGGACTACCTCCCGGTCCAACCCATCAACCCTAAAAACCTCAAAACTTTATGTTGCCCACAAATTTGTCCGTTGTTAAGCTTATTGGATATCCTATCATGACATATATTTGAGAGATCCCTCTTGGGTTGGAAGGGGCAGCTTCCAATCAAAAGTGGTTCGTGGTTATCTCAGAATTTACCTACACGCAACCCAAATCAAGTTCTGAGTGATAACTTATTTTTTCATTTAAAATGTGCTAAGGCTTGGCTCTATTACAACCTAGAACCAACTCTTGCGACAACATTTTCTGGCGTCATTGTCGGGGATGGAGGAATGAATCTATCTTCCCTGGGATACGACAAAAAGTTTAGATCTATTTCTTGATGGTGAACAAGGGATAGGCATTCAATTGGATGTGATCATTCACCTAGCGACTCCTTGGTTCGAAGACTCTATATGATTCATTGGCGACTCCACTAGTCTCAAAATGTCGGATTCTTTCGCTGCTCGGATTGCTGCAAGGTTTGCTCCTCTGGACTTTGCAAATGTTTATGGTTTTCCAAACACTATTCCGGACATTAAAGTTTGGGAATATGTCCTTCCTAAATTTGGAGAATATGCGGACGAAAATCCCGCCCAACACTTGTTTGAATTCCACAAGCTCATGGATGAATTAAATATACATGATGAAGATGTCCTCATGAAACTGTTTATGTTTTCGTTAGAAAGAGATGCTAGACTCTGGTATAAATCTTTACCTCATTCCAGTATTCCTTCATTGAAATATTTTCACATACTTTTTCATCAACATTGTAAAAGAATCTATTCAGCTGAAATACTTTTTGAATATTTTTGTAATATAAAATTCATAAGATAAACAGATCAAACACATCTTCTTGAAGAGAAGGAAGGAATATCATAAATTTCTCAAGTCGATGAAGATAATCAATATGAAGAAGAGTTGGTTGATAAAAAAGTATGATATGATAGCTCTTGTGATCACATTCAAGAAGAAGATATTCAACATCATAGTCAACATGCAGAAGAGAAAGAAAACAATAGTTGCTTGATCCAGAAATTGCATAGACCACCTCCTCCTTTAACAGAAGAAGAGATAGATCTGCTCTTGAACAGTTATGTTACAGCCCTTGCTTACACACATTTGCAGCATTCACACAGTCCTGAACATGTGAGTGAAACTTCTTCTATTACTGAAAATGAAAATCTAAGTTTAAATCATGACAGCCATGGGACTTTAGAGGAAGTTAGTAAACCAATTTATGATGATGATTTCCTGCCAGGGGATCATCTTGTAGTCATTGTTTTGTTTCATGAAGAAGATAGGGTTGTCCTGTTTAATAATCTTGAAGAATGTTTGATGTTCGAAGATGCTTTAGACTATGATTTGGAGGAGTGTGGATCTGAGATAGATAGCTTCACAGTTGATATTCCTAGCATTTGTCTGATTGATGACACTCCTGAGTTATCTATTGAACCTGTTTATGATGAATATCCAGAAGAACAAGAAGAGAAGATTTATTTTTCATAACACATGAAAATTTACGACAGTCCTCCTTTTTTTGATGAATGTGATGAAAGTGTTTCTGAAGATGATAAGCAACAAGCAACTTTGGTTCAACATGAAAGCAATCAACAACATCATGAAATAGATCAGCCTATGTATGACAGCTACCAAGAAGATCTTTGGACAACAGGTAAAGGACATAAGGAGGGGTTACTGAAACAATTGATCTATCCTCCCTGTTTAGCAACCATTAAGCAACAGACCAGTAAGTTTCAATGCGACATTTTTGCACTAGTGGAAGAAAAAATCAGCAATGGACAAAGTGCGCAAAAGCATTTCAGACAGCTTGCCCAATAGGAGGAAGTATGGATTAATTGTGAAAGTGGTATATCTCTTCCTTTCTACGATCCAATAGCAGTTTATATGGAGTCAAAATGGGAGACTGAATTTGTTATTTCCAACTTCTTGAAGTTTGAATTTCAAAACTATAAGTACCTGCTCCCAGGGCATGTTTTGAAATTTGCAGTTGCTCCTGTCATCCTTTTGCATAACTAAGTTTGTTAGTCGGATACTCGCTTGGTTGATTTGGAAGTTTTCTTATACTTAAAAAAAAATAGTGATATCAATTAGAGTAGGTGGTGTATATAAATAAGCTTGACTTTGAGCATTAGAGTACAACAATGGTTTTAATTACGTTTCCAGTTCAGTTTGGCATCCTGTATGGTTTTGATTTAAGACATTATGACTCCATAGCCCAATGAATGCATAAGTGGTTTTTTGTTTCGGAAAGGTGCAAGTAAAGCGACATAGTTCAGATTTTGATAAGGATGATTTCAGGTCGCCCAATGGATGAAGGCACGTGGTCTACTATTCTTGGCGCTTTGCAGGAAAGCACCATCCCTAGATGGACCCTCCATTGTAACAAATATTGAAATTTTGGCTTTCGGTCACTTAGGAGAATGAATGGAAGCATTGGCAGTGGAACGACCGCATACACCGAGCATTAAGCCACATGGAGAAAAATCTCAAGAGTCCGGGTTTTTTGGCCGTCGGGGATTTGGCCAACGTAGATATTTTAATAACTACAACCCTGATCCTTGAATTCACCAAAGTATTAAAGGATAAGCTGGGTTAATTAAAGAATAAGAAAGGTTAATGTTGACAAGTCTCATCGTGATTTTGCGACTTGAGCTGCCTTCATGCTTTAAGTTTCAAGTTTGCGATTTTTGAAACCCCAAAAGCCTGTGTTTTAATCGTGCTTGATCACAAAGATAAAAGTGTTTTAACTGTTAATCAATCCCATCACAATTTTGTGATTCGGGATTTCTTGCGTCAAGTATTATCAAAGCCCGACACTTAAATCCATGAAAGGTTAAATATTAATTTCTAATCATGATTAATTAAGAGATTAAGACAAATGATTATCGCCTAATTAATCCCATCGCAATTTCGCGATTCGGGATTCCTTGCATGTCATAACTCTTGAGGACATGATACCCAAAACCCGAAGGCTCGAAAGAGTGCAATGTAAAATCTGAAATCTATTTCAGGGATTTGGCCGAGGATTTGTCTTACGTGAATATTTTAATAACCACTGCTTCGTTTCCCCGAATCCCGAAATTGGGACTCTAGTCATATGCAAAATTGCTTTAGAAAAACACAATTTTCTCAGTCGCGGAGAGGTCGTTTTTCACGTTCGAATAGTTGATCGACATCTACAAATCCTAATATTTCCATTGGTGTCTTCAGAATTTCATTTTGATATTGGTAAGGTAGTCAAAATTTCCTCGCAAGATGAGGTTCGTTTTAAAAAATATGGCATTTTTACTATGCTGAGTCATGATTTTCAAATAAGGATTATGAGCGATTGGAGTATCATTTTGAGAAACGGTTGTAGTATTTTGTGCCTAACACATCAGAGATCATTAGTCTCTTTCATTTTTCCTAAAGGTGTCACATATTGGGAGAATTGAATCCATCTCCGAGCCTTAATTTTCAGATTTCATATTTCCCTGTTTTGACACATGTTGGTTAAATGCAAATTTGGGAAAAATGAAAAGGGGTCTCAGGGAACTGAGAGAATTTTTTCTCAGAATAAACATATGCACAAAAGCCTCTTTCAGTTTATACACAGATGTCGTTATTTGAGAAATACAGATCCGTAACCGCAGCCCTAGTTTTCGGCAGTTTGGCCCATTTTCTATGGGAAAAAGTTTCAAGAATTGGTTGTAACTGTTGTTATATTTTAGATTAGAGAGGATTTCAACCTCAATACATATATGAGGTATATTTGTAAAAGGAAAGTGGGGAAAGACACACAAGATTAGTACTCCTGGGCTATAGCTTTCATTTTCAATTTAATATAAGATTGCAGAAGCATGTTTTATCCATATCAGAGATTCTTGTGATGTTGCTTGCAGAGTTTGTCCATTTTATTTGTTTCAATATCACTCCATCTATATTTTCTTCTTGATTTGTAACTGTTTTGTAATAGAATTCATCCTCTGTTAGATTCTCTATTGCATAATGGTTATAGGTTGTTTCTTGTAGAGATCATGGTTCAGAATTCGCCCTTTGCTAGATGCTCTATCCCAACCATTTCTTTCCACTGATTTGTGCTTGGAATTCACTCATCGCTAAGTGATCCTTGTGTATTGATATGTTTTCTCTTTATTCTTCTGCCATACTTTTATAAATCCTTCTCTTTGTAATCAACTTCTATCTCACCTCTGCTCCTTGGATTTCCATTGCCGAAACACTCTTGCTATTTGCTTGATCATTTGACTCCATGCCCAATGGACTACCTCCCAGTCCAACCCATCAACCCTAAAAACCTCAAAACTTTATGTTGCCTACATATATGCCCATTGTTAATCTTATTGGATATCCTATCATGACATATATTTGAGAGATCCCTCTCGGCTTGGAAGGGGCAACTTCCAATCAAAAGTGGTTCGTGGTTATCTCGGAATTTACCTGCATGCAACCCAAATCAAGTTCTGAGTGATAACTTTTTTTTTCATTTAAAATGTGCTAAGGCTTGGCTCTATTACAACCTAGAACCAACTCTTGCGATAACACTTTAGATGTCATAATTATGGACATAAAGCAAGTAATTGCAGATTAATGGAAGTCTCAAAAAAACCAAAGTTTATTAGAGAGAAAAAGAAGCTTTGGAAAGAAAAAACATCAAAAGAGGAATGTCTTATTTCCTTGAAATCCCAAGATAAATAACATATCTAGTATCTTGACAGTGGTTTCTCAAAACATATGATAGGAAATAAGGACAATTTTTTGAACTTAAAGAAACAAAAGTTTAAATTTACATTTGGTGACAATGCTTCAGGTAACATACTTGGGAAAGGCACTGTGAATTTGGGAAAAGACAAAGCCAAGGATGTGGTGCTTGTTGAAAAAATGAAACCTATCATGTTAAGTGTCAGCCAAACATGTGATCAGGGGCACATTTTCATCTTTGATTCCTAGAAATGTGAGATTAGGAGAAAGGAATTAGGAAAATTGGTTGGTACTACTCCTAGAACTCTTGAGAATGCATATATACTAAATACAAAATTGAATGAGGAGTGGCATATAAATTAGTAGATGAAATTTGGCTACGGCATAGAAGGTTGGGGCACATTAAATTTCAAAATTTAGTGAAATTCAACAATCTTGGGGCAGTAAGAAACTTTCCAAAGATCACAAATCCCTCAAATCCTATGTGTAGACATTGTCAACTAGGGAAGCAAACAAGGATAAGGTTAAAAAAAAATAATACTCAACATCAAAACCTGTATAACTTGTTCACACCGACCTCTATGGACCTACAAGGAC
>JZKD02S1652871.1:15910-29293 GCA_000966675.3 Picea glauca | reverse complement strand
GAGACTAGCGTATGGGCAGAGGCTCTTGGCTCAGATTGGGTGTGAAGCCAAGGTAATTTCCCAAACTATCAAACCACTCTACTCTACATGCCCAAGGTGAGGACAGAGGAGGGAGTTCTGGAGTGGAGGCACGGTCTGGAATCTTAGGCAAGTTCTAAGAAGCTTGTCGACCTTGTCCTTGCGAGCCTCTACCCGTCGCATTATACCACGCCACCCCACGCTTTGATTTTCCTCTCTGTAGTAGCATCGGGAAGAAGACTAGGAGAGGAGGGGAGAAAATGAACCAAAGGTGGAGAGGAGGGATGAGCACGAAGCGGTGGTGGAGCGGAGGGATAAACTCGAACCAAAGATGGAGAAAAACTCGAATGGAAATGGGACTGCGAGGAGTGAGAGGTGAGGGGTGCAGATGAATGAATGAATCCACTGACGTAGAACAAAATCCATGGATCCAGATCTTGTGATGGGACTGGTCGGGAGGTCAACCCATTTCATTAACATCCTCAGTGGGTTGGTGTGCCATAGCCATAATTGGCTCTATGCGAAGTTGGTAATGGGGGTACGTCGATCGAGAGGTTAAATGCATGCCGTTGAATGTTGGATAGGAGTGTGGTGTGTGGTGGCATGGTGTTGAGTGGGTTATGGCCAGGTGTCCTCCCACTTGTCCACTCACGCGATGACCTTAGTGACACCCCATCTGTGGGACTACTCAACAACTATTAACAATATATAGAGAATCCATATTTAAAATGAAACCAGTAGATTCAATCAACCACCAATGTGATTTAACATAGAGAAATACTCAACACATAAAGGAAAATCAATGCACATGGAAACATGATTTATGTTGGAAACCCAGATGAGAAAATCAACATTCAATTGGATTCATATAGGATGTTTATTATGTGTCAAAGGGTAGGTTACAGTCTCTCTAGTTCATCTCTATTCTCCTCAATGAAGTCTGGGTAGCATTCTTCTTCATTCTTTGTGAAAGAACCCCTCTTCCCTCTCAAGGAAACATGATATAGGAGGTTGGCTCAACTAGGGGGGATAGATGGAAGGTCAAGCGTCGCCAACCCTTCAAATTTCCCGAAACTTATTTTTCCTCTTTTTTTCTTATCTTTTGTACATTGGGGAAGAGGTCTCCTAGAAGTTTTTTTTTTTAATATTTGATTTTTTTTTCTTTACAATAACTTTTCCTCCTTTACTTTACATCTTATGTTATTTCCCTATGATTTAATTGGCTGCATCATGATGGCATCGGACCCTTCATGCCAACAAGTTGGTCTCCTTCATTGTTCATAGCCTCTAACATTCCTAGTGACAATTATCGTAGAGCATATGCCATAGCCAATTGTTCTTCTTTGGATCCGATTCATAGCATTTCTAGGTACTAGGGGTAGAAGTAAAAATGGGTATTAAAAATGCCATAAAAATATGGATATTCATGATATCTAGTAATTTTTTGTTTTATTTTATTGGATGGTTATAATTGGAGGTTTAGGGGGGTATTTTTCAATATCTAGTGAAATTAGGGGTATGTGACATGTCATAAGTTCAATGCATGAAGCCTTCATGCTCATAAACATTAGTATTTATATTTTTGAAAATCCCAAGGGTGAGGGTTTGAGAGATGATTGAAGGAGACTTAGAAGGATTCTAAGGGAGCACAATTTTGAGATTTCAAGAGAATCATACCAGTGAGAACATTATGTGATATATACATAACATTGAAATTGGGAAGACTTCCACTCATTTTGTCTCAATTCAGTGTAGAAGAGATTTAACATTTGGAAATATTATGGGGGATGTTACTAGTTCAATCCTATTTCTATGTAGCTCAAGCTTGTATATAGAATTGCAATGTTAAAATGAAGGAAGCTTGCCTGGTAAATTTGCAAATGTTGCTGAAAATATTTCCAAAATCAGAGTAGCCTAGATATTTGGAGGAAGACTACCTTGAAGAAGATTATAAGAAACATTGAGGTGCTCCAATCTAGGGGAATTGCAAATATTAAAATGCATTTGGTCACTGATATTGTTCGTCTATAAGGCTACATAGGTGAAGATTTTGAGATTTCCAAAGCCTAAAGGAATGCATCCTTTAAGATTGTTTTGTTGAATTCGACTCTTGTTCAGAGTGGGACAATTTGTAAGAATATTAGGAATTTCTCCAATGATCTGGTTGGAGAAGTGTATAATCCTAGTTAAKTCATTGCTTTCATGTTGATCARGGGTATTGGTCCTGTTAATTTATTGGAAGATGCATACAACCATTCTAGCCTAAAWKTTTTCCTTAACTGCTAAGGAAGGATTCCTATGAAGGATTTCATCCATATAGAGAAAGTATTTAATCTGGGAAAKTCACCAATTCCCTTAGGGATGTCTCCATTGAGGTTATTATCAAACAAGTCTTATGATTGCCAAAATTCTAAGCCTCAAAAACCCTTTAGGAATCAGTCTAATGAGCATGTTATTTGACAAATATAATGCCTTCATGCATGTGATATTTCTTAACTTCCATGGGATGAATCCAGTAAGAGTGTTGTTGTACATAAACAATGTATTTAACTTATGGAGCTTACCTAATTCCACAATAAAGGACCCAGAAAAAAGATCCAATTTTGACATGTTTATGAGCTTCCATGGAATCCACCTTGTGTAACAATTGCACACAATCTCGAAACACCTGATTTCCTGCAGCTTCCCGAGATCTGTGGGGATCTAACCGATGATCTCATTTCCCACCAAATTTAGGTATTCCAGGCTAGGGAAGTCACCATACTGTATAGGAATGCTCCCACTGAAGTAACTTCCTTCAATATTCAACCACTTCATATTACTAAGCTCAAATTTGTTGTGGTAAGAAATTATGTCCACGAGGTTTTGCAACTCCAAAATGACCCCGAGAAAGTATCCATTGAAGGAATTGTGGTTGGTATAAAGGGTTCTAAGTTTTCAGAGCCTAAAAATGCATTCTAGATTGTTCCATCAAACTGGTTGTGGTTGATATTGAGCTAACAAGGTCAACAAACGACTCCATGTAATATCCCCACTATAATCCCCAGTTTAACTAATGTTTAATGTAAATATATTGGGTGGCTATGGCCAAAACAATGTATATGCAGATTGTATTTCAATGCTTTAATAATAAAATGTGATGCTAGCTACTAAGGGGACACGGACAAGAGATGGGGGATGAATTAACCCACAAGATGGGGGAGATTCTAGGATAATGGCCAAGAGGGGGTCCAAGGGGCAATTACCTATGAATATTAATCCAACCCATTTCCCTAAAATTGTTATTTGTATACAGACCTTCTAATTTCTGATTGAGTGTTCCCAAAGACAATCATTGAATACATGTAAGAGGGTGGGTGTGATTAGTCACATCTCATAGTTATAGGGCACATGAGGGTTGAGTACAATCATCTTTAGGAAGCATGTGACTCAAGCAAGCAAGCCAAAGAAAAATAAATGTGTATGGGTTGGGTCAACAATTTTAGAGAGTCAAGTTTTTGTGCATGAGCAACAGGTAGAAAGGAGAAAAAAAAGATCTTGGAGCTGGTGCAACCATGGAGGGTGAATTATAGAGAACAGTGGAGTTTGGAGATGAAAATTGAAGAACCAGGTTGTCAGGCTTGAAGAGTGAACTCTTGAGTGAGTTGTGCTAAAAAAACAAGTGTTTGTTGTGTTTTGTTGATAATTTTCCTAGCAACAAGTTCCCTTGAGTTCCCAGCTGAGAGATTCTTGGTTACTTGTGCCAAAGAGACTCTGATAAATGAATGGGATGCCCAAGAGACTAAGATCAATAAAGAGGTGCATTCCTTGGGTTGGGAAGGTCAAGAGGAAGAAAGCTGGTGGAAATTAGGATAGTTGTAGGAAGATACCAGTGGGTTGTGAGTTTTCTGAGCTATGAGTGGACATTGAGAGACCATCCTCTTTTTTGGATTGCTATCCTAAGCTGGGGGCTGACTGGATGTTGAGATTTGGAACAATTAGTCTATTGTTGGGTGGAACGTCCGTTCCAAGCAATTGGTTGCACAACAGATGTTATGAACACAATATATAACAATAAATGTAAATACATTATAAAATATAAATAAATAATCAATAATCAATAGTTAATGATTAACAATGAAGAGACACCTTCTTGATGAAAGATCACGTCTCTTCATGCAAGGGAACCCTTGTGTGGGTATATAAGGCCCTCATTCTCATTTTAATCAACATCTCATCATTATCAATCAATATCAATCTATATTTTATACATTCTTTTATATTTACAATCCTACATAGATTATTGTGTTATATTCCAAGCATTTTGGATATTTCACGGGTGAGCAAACTTAGTTCATCTCATTTGGTATCAAAGCACATCTAATCTCAACTTTTGGTCATCCAACTTTTGGTTAAAATTATGTTGCCTTGGCAACATATCTATTGGTTGTTGGCCACCACAACTACAATGTTTCACAAAGTCTTTTTTCAAAATCCGGTTCTTGACCATCATTGGCCCTTGACCATTTGAAGTCTAAAATTTCTGTTGCAAAATAAAATATTGGCAAAAAATAAATTATTACAAAAAAAATGACGAAAAATAAACTATTACAAACAAAAAAAAATTAGAAGAAAAACCCGATATAAACAAAATGAATTAAGTATATATATAGAACAACAACGCTCCATAAAAAAATAATTATATATATATATATATAACAAACGGCATACATACATGCTTGTCGACAATACCATCCTTGTATCAGCGGTCAATTGAAATTCCGTACATAAATTAATTACTAAGATAAATGATCTGTACCACTCAATGATTAAATAACAACCGTACATACTCCAATCATTTCAGTCAATTAGCAGCCGTAGTCTATCCGTATAACCTGCAGGTTAAAAATTAATGTTGTATCGTATCTTGCTCATTCCGTACCAGTCACTATAAGAATTAAGTTGACATAAATAAGTACATTTGAATTCAAGGAAAATCTGAAAAATTCTTACCGTACAAACAAAAATTTAAAATTAATTAAATTGTACCGTTCGTACGGACATGTCCGTACATCCTCCCTATAAACAAGTTTTATGAAGGAAATAATTTATATTAGGGAAATATAATAAAAGACGACGCCCTTTTGGGCATAAATAATATTAACAAAATGGAAGCATCATTATTCATGGGGAGGAAGTTATAAAGAGATAATATTAAATTAATTTCTATAAAATATTTTTTCATTAAAAAGAATTAAAAAGGAATATCCATCAAGGTATAAAGTAAAAATAGTTAAAAAAGAGAATATTCCATTGGTGTTAATAAAAAGGGCAAATCAAAATATAAATTAAGTAAATCATCCATCAAAAGTAAGATATTTAATATGTTGGGAGAGGAATTTATTAAAAGTAAGATATTTAATATGTTGGGTTGAGGAATTTATTAAAAGTAGGGGAATATTTAAAATTTTTAATTAAAGAATAAAAGAAAATATAAGACGTGAAAGAAAGAATAGAATTGAAGGAATTTTATTTTCAAGAAAGTCATTTAGAAAATAATGGAGTTTTGTGGTGAAAAATAAGGACGATTTTTTCATACTTATTTTTTATTTTGTTTGTTAATGTGGTCAAACCTGTTGGCATCGGGATTAACCTGTGTCTTGAGAAACCGCGACTCGGGGGCATCTAAGCCGTCAAAATCACCAGGGGATCGCACCCGGCCTGAGCCACACCAACCCTTAACATGGTTGGATTTTTTGTCCCCGCAGGTTTCGAACCGGTGACTTTTCAACACGGAGTGGCTTAACAACACACTCCGTCACCGACTGTCCTACACCTCGGGGACGATTTCCTCATACTTATAAAAAATATGTGGATTCCTTATTAGAATTTAATGGGATTATTCAAGGAAAGAATATCAACATCGTTATTTTCCTGACCGCTAGGAAAAATCACATTAATGTTGACCTTGAGAACCAATTAATGGTTTTATAACCAAATTTAATTGAAAATGAGACGTCTCTTTCCGATGAGAAATATGAAATTAAGAACCTACAACTATCTTTTGGAAATTACAAATTGATAGCTCAATTCAATGTGGTATCAATGTATCAATAAAATGTTGATATAATTCTAGGGTCAACTTGGGTGGATACATTGGGTACTTTTATCTTCAACACAAGGAGAAAGTTTTGACATTTTCTTATAAGAAGAAGAAAATCACAGTGTAGGAAATTACAATGAAGTCATTTTCAGAAGCTCCATCATCAGAAGACCTAAAGGACATATTAGAAATGATCCTTCAAGATAACCAAAAGTCAATAGAAAAGTTTTAGGATCGACAAAAAGAATGTGACAGGATCATCATTGAAAAAATATGAAGAGATTTCTCGCCTAAGAAATCATAATAAAAAACTATGTGCAAAAAAAAAAAAAAAAAAGGATAAAAAACAATGTGTTCAGAAGTTGGAACAAGAAAATCAAGATCTCGAAAAGAGCCTATTAGAGAAAAAAGGAGAAAAGTCTCATTTGAAGAACCTTAATCAAAGATTATTGGAAAAAATCAGAATGTTGAAAGAAGAAGAATCTGAGAAGGAAGACAAGAACAAAGTCGACAAATCATATAAGGAAGAAAACTCACGCCTAAAGTTTCATAATCAAATTTTACTCACACAGATTGAGAAGTTAAAGAGTGATAAGAAGTTGTTACATGATAGGGTAGAGAAACTTATCAAGAAGGAATCATTGGCTGATAAAGAGACAATGACTGAACCTATGGAACTAGAGAAGTCTTCAAATGTAAAAATCCCAATTGTGGATAAAGGAATTAATACAGACCCAGTCAACCTTACAACCTCAAAGGATGCAAATCTAGATGATATAAAGAGGTCTTCACATGTCGAAGCAGAAACAAGCCAGGGCTATGAAGAAGACTCAATTCCAAAAGTTAATTGAGAAAAAGCTACAAATACATGAAGTGAAGATCAAGTTGCAAGGACACCTTATAGACTTCCTAATCACAAAATTCGATACTTCAACCAATCAATGTATCAACAAAAGAAAATGACCAATATGTCGAAGAATATTACTTCCACTACAAATGGTGCTCAAAGTAGAAGCTATCATGGGAGTCGAAATAAATCAAGTTTTTTCCAAGAACCCTATAAACACCTAGTTATGCAAAAGATTGAATTAGGGTGATCATACTCCTTTACAATTTGACAGTTATGCTCAACGATTAGAAGATCATATCATCACACGTCCTCAACGATCACTAACTCAAGAATGAATAATCATGAGACAATATTACAAGCCAGAGAAAGAGATAGTCTTCCATAAGTATGCTTTGAGGACAAATCATTTTTAAGGGGAAGGCAATGTTATGAACACAATATATAACAATAAATGTAAATACATTATAAAATATAAATAAATAATAAATAATTAATGATTAATAATGAAGAGACACCTTCTTGATGGAGGGTCACGTCTCTTCATGAAAGGGCACCTCTGCGTGGGTATATAAAGCCCTCATTCTCATTGCAATCAACACCTCATCATTATCAATCATTATCAATCTATGTTTTATACATTATTTTATATTTACAATCCTACATGGATTATTGTGTTATATTCCAAGTATTTTTTTGGATATTTGATGTGTGAGTGAACTTAGTTCGTCTCAACATATTTTAAAGATAAGTGTTTAATCTTGTTAATGTGTTATTTTTATACCCTAGATGGGGTGACATCCAACATCCACATCCACCTTGACATCATGCACGTCACCCACCCCCTATCTCCTAGGGCGTCGACCTGACGACGAGAACGCACTCCACATGAAACTGCATCTGCTACTGCACCTGAATTCGTCCTCCCTCCTGTACAAAATTCATGTGGAATTGATGGCTCCTCAACCTCCCTCGTAGGTTAACCTTGTCACACATCCTTTGCAAATGACTCATTTTGAACTTTTCTCAGCCTCGCGAGCTCCTCTCCTGGAGCCTACTCTTCTTTGCAAGCTTTCTCTCCTCTTTTTCTGTGAGATTCGAACCTAGACCTCACACACATTTTTCACTCCCTCTCTTCCTCGGTGTGACTTTCTCTACACTCTCTTCATGTCTAGAATCTGAGGATGCTCTATCAGAGAAAGTGAATGATATTCACAGAGTGGTTGGCCTCCTTTCATTCCACATCCCTTTTTCGCCTTTCCCTGCCACACTAACATGGCCCAGTGACCCCCTCATTCCATAGGTGAAGACACATACTGTAAACCGCCTGACACTCCACCTTTGACTTCCGTCATTGGTTCGCTTCCCCCCAATCCAGATGCTACTTCCAGTTCTTCCCCCACTCCTCCGCCTCATCTTGGATTCACTAAGGTTTAAAGAGAAAGAATCTAGGCTCTACATAAGGACAATGCATAAATGAATTCCACCAGGAGCTGATGGAGAAGCACCTAGACGGGCTTCTGGATTTTGGATCACAAAACCCTTCTCAGCACAGCACCACAAAGGAGCTGCCTTAGGAAACGATGGAGCCGAAATGGCCAGATGCATTAGAGCATGCCTTCCCAGATAGCTACACAAGCAAGTAATTCTCATGGTCTGCTATTTTTTTTTTCTCATAGCCTCTATCTGGACTATCAAGCCACAAAGCTATCTTTCTTGTTTCACAAATAGGCTATGCTTAGATATTTTGAATGTGCATCATGATAGAATGTTAGATAGTAACATAATTAGTATAATATTATGGAACTTTTATCTATGTTGGCGGGTTTGGTTTCCTTTCATGGCAGCCTCAACACTAGTCTCTCAAACCTTATATGTAAATTTTGATTTTGAAAGGTAATACAACTACTTTATTACAAAAAATAAATATTGTGTTAATTTTATGTGTATAAATGTTGTGCATGAACTCTGTGTATTTGAGAATGATTTATATGCTATTGTAGTGAAGCATATTAGTTGTATTCATGTCTATTTATCTTGTTGTAGATGCATGTAATTAAATGGTAATAGACAATAGTTATTTCTAGTTGTAATTCGTAGTTGAAAGCTACATGAAATCAGTTAGATGTAAAATAATTAAAATAGTTAACATAAATTTTGTTTTTAAGACTTTTCTGCGCCGTAATGTCCCTCATTTGGCCCAGGGAATGTTACACTCCAATTCTTGTGATATTTTTCCAACAAGTTTTTTTTTTCTTGAGATCTATATCCATCGCTCTAGATTTATTGTTACATGTAATTCCAATCCATGAATAAGAAGACATAAGCATGGTGAAATCTATGTATTTTACAACATGAGAGATGACATGAATTGTGTACAAGGCTTGATTTGAGTTCCAATAGGGAATAAACCACCTCAGGTATTCTATGGCTACATAGAACGCCTGCAAAGAAAATGCAATTGAAAAGTAGTAGAAATTCAGTTATCCAACACTTTGCCTTCAAACCCATCTTTCCGGTTTCATTTTTTTTCCAATTCCATTCCTACTGCAACTAAAAAACTACTAATTTATCTTAGGCACTCTAATATATAATCAATGTATCTACAAACCTATACTTTACAAATAACCGGTTTTTTTTTTTTTAACAATACCCAACCATATTTATATGAACAACAATCGAGAAGTTGTTAATCGTCACTGTAAACTCTCTCTTCACTCGAAAACTTGTTGTGCATGCGACATTCATTACATACTACAACACTTCACCCCACACTATCACTTTCATGTTGTACTACATTCTAAATCAAAACTACATTCTACCATATTCTATTCTATACTTTGAATGTAGGGTTCACCATGTATAAGACCAACACATTATTTCAAGAGCAAACCCGTTATACATAATCTTGATGGATATATACTCATTGCAACTCTCCTCCACATGTGTGCACCAAACTGGGAACTGCAGTGCGCACCAGTTGCTCTCTGCAATTCTTAGATGTGTCAAATGAGAACTGGCGCCCTGTATTTATAGTGGTTCTGCCAGATTTGTTGGGGCCAACTTCTCCTTTTGGGTACATGTTTGTTCAATATATTATTATTACTTATGGACGACTTCTTCTCTTGGAGGATAATAACCTAATATAAATTATCTTCTTGAGCCGACAAGACTTCTAGGGTTATTAGCCAACTCATTAGGGTTTACTCTTGCTTTCCGAAGTCTTATATTCTCGCCAGGTTTACACATGGAGGTAAATACCTCCCGCAGCTACCATAATATTAACACTCCCTCCTAGCTAGAGAGGTATTACAGGTAATGGTCTTGACCACAAAAGCATACTATTTACCCGATAGCATCAACATAGTCATTTAGACTATCTCATGACTAGATCATGAGCATCACCATCACCATCAGCTGCATCATCTCTCAAAACCATACTTCATCTGAGCAATTAGACATGATGCTGGATAAGTCACTCACACCATAGAGTGATACAAGAGTCATTCTTATAATCTAGAAGAGTAAATGCTCTGAACCATTTTCCATCTGGAAAATATATGTTCATCATTCGTCTGGATGATGATTATCTCCAATAAATTGTTGATAGTCTTCAAAGCAATTAGAAAAAAAATAGAACACAAATGTGTCTATCCATAGTAGTACATAACTACAATTCAGTGGTACACTACCACACCAAGTAACACATAAGTACTTGATCAACAACGTATAGTCATGAATAGTGGAACATATCCACCATAGTAGTCTTCATCTACTGTCATACAGTCTTTATAACAAACATCTGATAGCAACCTACACATAAACAATGTTATGATATAAACTGAAACATCTGGGCCAATCTTTCACTCACATCTGTGAGCTTTGAAAGAATATTTTCCTCACGAACAGTGGAACATATACACCACAATAGTCTACATCTACTGTCATACAGTCTTCATAATAAACATCTGATAGCAACCTGCACATAAACAATGTTATGATATAAACTGAATCATATGGGCCAATCTTTCACTCACATCTGTGAGCTCTAAAAGAATATTTTCCTCGGAGTAAAATAATGAGATATCTGGACTATTCTTCTCAAGCAAGGAAGAATAATTGTCTTGTCTTCTGAACCTGGACCATTACCCACCCTGGGCCATTCTTCCTACACTAATCAAAGTGCACCCTGGAGAGAATGTACAACCCTAAGGAATGTTGAGCCTGAACCATTCCCCACTCTGGGCCATTCCTCCTACACTAATCAAAGTGCACCCTAGAGAAAATGTATAAACCCTAAGGAATGTCTGTCCCTGATTGCTGAGCCTGGACCATTCCCCACCCTGGGCCATTCCTCATACACTAATCAAAGTGCACCCTGGAGAGAATGTATAAACCATAAGGAATGATTGTCCGAACCATTTTATCTATTAACCACAAGAGGAAAAGACTATCTTGCATCAACCTCCAAAACAGACCATTCCTCATGTTAACCACAATGAGAAATCGTTGTTCGGCGAGGTGGGCCAGTCTTCTTGAGTAACCCTCAAGAAGAGAGACTGCCCTAGACCACTCCCCATGTTAACCACAATGGGAAGTCGTTGTATATGATACATCAACAATCAGACTACTTCCCATGTTAACCACAATGGGAAGTGACTGTCTGTCAGAAATCTCAATCCACTTTCCGAACATGGAAACATTTGTCCAAGATGGACTATTTTTCAATCTTGAAAATGAATGTCTTTAATAATGTTTTCAGTGCTCCCTCCTAACTTGGAGAGTCATTTCTTCCTTTTTCAATAAGAAGGAAGTTGTTTCCACGAGCTCCAGCTTGAGTATGCAAACTCTTTCATCTTGGATAGAAGCTTTACCAAAATGTCTTCTTATCTGCTCATCTGTGGAGATATGTATTGGATAATCATTTTCTCATTTCTGGACTTCATCATGGATAATATAATGCTTGATTTCAAATGTACTTTAGTCTGGAACAATGTGAAGGCTTCATGTAGATATGAACAATAGAGTATATCATAGTTGGGAAGATGGAACATATCCATGTGGCACTTTTTCTGTCATCATGAGATCTGATCTACTGAGTAGTCATGTTGATGTTATAGGAAATCTTCACCACGCTTCTGCTATGCACTGGAGGTTCTCCACCAAGTTATCTTCTGTTATCTGCATACAAGGGTCTTTTTTTGGTATGCCTCAAAGTCTTGAGATTGCTCTTCATACGCTCTTTATTCAATTTCTCTGGAGAACATTCTTTGCATTCATCTTGATGTAGAATTCTGACTCATGGATGTTGCGGATGATATAATGACTCACGTAGTGATATGTTTGGTGTACTGGAACAAGTAATCATCATAGTCTTCTCCCTCCATCTGGGAGAACCTATGGTTCTAGATCTTGCAATTCTTTCATTCATAAGTCTTCCATACACTGTTTTTCATCACGACTTTCAGTTCTTCTGCTTGATTGCTTTTAGTGAGTTCATATCAGGCTGGTAATCTTGTGATTCTTGATACAATGACTGGTTGTTTTGGTTCCTCTTTCTTTCATGTTCTTCTTCATGTTTTTCTTTAGCTCTTGGGTCCATGGAGTTTCTTATAGATTCCATGCCCTAGAGATTCCACTTCTTCCTTTCATCATAGGATCACGAATCTATATGGACGACCAGGAATACTTTAAGGCTTCTCTTTGAAGAAGTCTTCTTTGAACTGAACATGTACTGTCTTTCATGGTTGCTACCATGGAAATATATATTTCATCATCTTCAATGGATCATAGGATTAGCTCCCTCCTAATCCTTGCTTCATGTATAAGTGCATATAATCGTCTCCCTCCGTCTAACAGAGTCCATGCTTCCATCTGCATTCTTATTGTCTTCTGCAATATATAATTGGCTCTCTTGTCTAACAGAGTCCATTCTTCCGTCTTATTGTTTTCTACAAAATGACATAAGTCTTTTTCCAATTTCCTCTCGATTGCTGACTTCTTTCTGTCTTTGCTTCTTCTAAGTCTCTTCATGATTGATTCAGCTTATCTTGCAATAGCTTCCACATGATTTGTATTTCATTCTTTCATGTATATTATCCAATGATATCTATTTTCATCTTGTTTGTTCTTCCATAGGTATAGTTCTTCTTGGGACACATTATCTTCCAAGAGATAGATATACAAGATATGTACAGAGACGATGCAAACAATATATATACAAGAAATAAGAAGAGTGTTGTTACCTTTTAGAAGAAGAAGTCTCTTCCATCCTGCTTAGTCTTCTTTATAGGTTCATTTTCTTCGACAATTGATTCTTCTTGTTTCTCCTTCCTTTTCTTTAGCTCAGGACAATGATTCTTGTAGTGACCATACTTTCGACAGTTGAAGCATTGCACTTCTGAAATGTCTTTCTCTTGATTTGGCTTCCTCCTCG
>JZKD02S1652870.1:389835-403799 GCA_000966675.3 Picea glauca | reverse complement strand
GGGGATGTTGAAAATAGATGTATTATCTTTATTTTCAAAAAAGATCGACCTTATATTGAGTTGTTATTTATACACCCACTCTCATTTTTATTTCGGCCACAATGAGCCTTATATTAAGTTGGGTATTTATACACCCACTCTCATTTGTATTTCAACCACAACCAAGCTTATATTGAGATGAATATCTATACACCAACTCTCATTTGTATTTCAGCTATGTTGGGCCTTATATTGAGCTGGGTATTTATACACCCACTCTCAATTGTAGTGATCATATTTCTTCATGGACCCATGTTTAGCTTAAGGGGGATGTTGAAAATAGTGTAAGATTCACTTTTGACTACAAGTGACCTTATATTGTAATCATTATTATATTCTAGGTCTAGCTAAGGTTGACCTTGCACATATAAGCTCATAACTCCTCTTAGGGAAAGTGCCCTACCTCTTGAGTTGTGTATATATACACAAATCTCATCTCTAATTGATCATCATGATTATTTTTCATTTTTAATAAGTGAATAACCTAAGGGATCCTATCAAGTGTTACAATCTCTTGTGCTCGGGTTTATTTCTTTTTGGCACACTTCTTGGGTTCACTCTCTTTGTAGGATTGCACTCTTCTTGGCTGATTTCTCTTCAAGTTTGTGCTACCCTAGTGCTAGTTTGTGATTCTCTTTATTGCAAAATATGGGTTTGTGTTGGTTCCATTCAATTCTCTCTCTATTTATAGTGAATCTCAACACCAAGCCCCTAGTGGTCAAGTTAGCCTTTAGTCTAGGTTTCCAAACAAAAGATTTGCCAAGAAAGGAATCCTCTTATATAATGATTTGTAGAATCATGAACATCAACAACAACACAATTGGCCTATTCTTAACCTAAGTCACCAAGTTCAACAAAGTTTAAGGATTAAATTTGAATTTCAACGAATATTAATACAAGAGCATTAAATTCACTTATATTCACAAATCTGAAAGAAAAATGAATGGTTTTTCCTTGCAAGGTTGTGTATGAGAGCAAAGCCACCATTTTTAAGGTTTGACGAAGAGAAGTAAAGTGGTTGCACCAAGAGAAGTAAAGTACATTTTACAATTTGGATGGAAAAGATAAGTTACATCAATGGGTGGATAAACTTAATAAAGAAAAAATTAAAAGAAAGTTAAGATTCAACGTATAATATCAAAAAGATAGTTTTAAATATTTGATTGTTCATTATCACAACATTAAAAAGTAAAAAAAAAAAATTAACATAAAACCATCTTTTATTCATTTTATGCGGCAAGAAAATTATAATTGTTTTCTTAAAACTCCTCCAAGTGCTTAATTGTCGAGGTCCTAAACTCTATTGAGTTTGAACCACTCAATCGCCTATGATAAATTTCAATTTCACAACTAATTACAAATGAAAATGATCATAAATACACAATTTTCTAGGAATCCGTTTTAAAATTACTAGATTCCTACCATAGTTACCCACCACCCATCTAGAGACCAATACAAATAATGAGGGATGGACTTTAAGAAGAGGAGAAATGATAATTTTTTCTTAAAAACAACGATCCTTCATAGTACATTGCAAACAAGCAAGGAAATGATGGATATGGAAGGGCTAGGAAGAAATTTGGGTCTTGCAAAGGATTAAACATCCATTAGAAAAGCCAAGGAGATGAGGCACCTTAGCAATGTGCATTTTGGTTCCTCTACGTTTGGTATGGTATTGTAGCTCAAATAATCCTCTCAAGATTATTATAGTGCTTGTTTTTGCATTGTATTTTGTATATAGCAGGAAATGGGGACCTTGTCTCCTTGTTTTTGTTCACAAGGCGAGGTTTGCAAATATGTGCTCTACTTTGAGCTAGCCATCGATACTTGGTATCTGTGTAATAGGGTGATCCATCAATACTTGTTATGTGTGTTTATGCATAGAAATGCATTGAATTTTGATCTCGGAAGAATCAATCCATCTAAACCTTGCTCTGATATGCACCTTGATGTTGTAAAATGAGGATGCATATCTCGAGTTCACAACCAAGGTGTGACATGCACAACAAATTTGCAAGGATAAAGGATGGAATTCAAGCAACTGGTTGGCATTTTGAATATTGGAACTCACATATGCAACCCATGGCTTTTCTATCTTGAGTTGCATATTAGACAGAGTAGTAGATGGGCCTGTGTGGGAATTTTTATTCTCTCCTCCCCCCAAATGTATTTTATATTGTGGCAATTGGAATGAAGTGCCCATTTGATTTGCTCAAGGCCCATTTATTTTCTTTAGACTGCAACTTCCTTTGGATAAACAAGACTTTACTACATAGAAATAAACATGTGCACAAGAGTGTGAAATACACTTGATAAGTTCCCTTAGGCAAAACACGATTAAGAATGAAAAAATCACTTGATGATCAATAAAAAATGAGTTGTGTATTTATACACAACTCAAGTTATGAGCCAATGTATACAAGGTCTTCCTTAACCAAACCTAAAAATATAATTGATGATGCAATATAAGATCAGTCACAACTGAAAGTGAAGCTTACACCATTTTCAACAAATCGAAAATACCAGATTATGGAGACCTTAATATTCTCACAAGCATAGAGCTTCTAGATTTGATTACTCCGATTCCTCTCTAGTATGAGTCATCCAATCCATAGCCACAAGTAGGTTGTAATAGAATCAATTGGGTTTAGATCAGGTGGTTGGGATGAATGATCGTTATCCTCCCCACCCAGGTTCAATTCTCACAAGTGACATGTTGAGCTCATAATGAGTATATTGTTGTAACTTTTAATGCCTTCAAGCCCTATTGTTGACCAGCCTTGTGCCATAAAGATTGTAGGGTTTACCCTGGGTACCATCCTTGAAATGAGGGGAAGTACATGGTGGTTTTCCTTGGACAGTGTAACCTGGGAAAAAAATAACGTCCCTTGTGTTTCACAACAAAGGGCAGGAGGTGGAAAAAAAATAACAACCCTTGTGGTTCACAACAAAGAAGGACAGGAGGTAGTGATCTTTGTGTTTAGACTACAAAAAAAAAGAGAGAAATGAAAAGCACGCAAGGACATGCCAATTGGGAAGGACATGTTAAGAAACTTCAATAGAACCACTGAAAGCATCCAACAACTGGCGAGCATATTCAAGGCAGATGGACAACAGAGACAATTTAGACTGTCCTGTCATTAGACAATCTCACAATGAAAAATTCTCATCAATGTAATTACTTCTAAATATGAAATCCAAACCAATACTAGTTTATATTGTGTATAATTTCTGGGTTAACTACATATAAATTTTTGGTTCCAATGCACATCAGTTAGACACTTCAACCATCATCAAAAAGCCACTGCAAAATGATAGAGTGCACTCTATCATTTTGCAACAAATCCCTGATGATGATTGTCCTCTTATCATTTTGCATCAACTTCCCGATGAGAGTTGATGTATTCAACCAAAATGCATTGGAACCAAAAGTTTATAGACAATTAACCCATAAATTATGCATAATACTAGTTTACTAATTGAATATTGGCTTTCTAGACTTTGTTATAGAAGACTTTGAAAACCTAGAAGAAATTGTATATTCCACCATACTTTTGTACCTTTTTAAACATAAATACNACATGCCAATTGGTAAGGACATGCTATTGAACCACTGAAAGCATCCAACAACCGGCTAGCATATTCATGGAAGATGGACAACAGAGATAGTTTAGACTGTCCTGTCATTAGACAATCTCACAATGAAAAATGTTCATCAATGTAATTACTTCTAAATATGAAATCCAAACCAATACTAGTTTATATTGTGTATAATTTCTGGGTTAACTGCATATAAACTTTTGGTTCCAATGCATATCAGTTGGACACTTCAACCATCATCAAGAAGCTGATGCAAAATGATAGAGTGCACTCTATCCTTTTGCAACAACTCCTGATGATGGTCGGTGCACTCTATCATTTTGCAACAATTCCCTCTTATCGACTTCTTATCATTTTGCATCAACTTCCTGAGAATTGATGTATTCAACCAAAATGAATTGGAACCAAAAGTTTATACACATTAACCCAGAAATTATGCACAATACTAGTTTACTAATTGAATATTGGCTTTCTAGACTTTGCTATAGAAGACTTTGAAAACCTAAAAGAAATTGTATATTCCACCATACTTTTGTACCTTTTTAAACATAGATACAATTTCAATAAAAAAAGAGAAACTAAATATATGACCCGTACTTAATGCATGACAGATAAAATCATCATAACACATTCCTCCAAATCAGATGTCTATCTAGATTCCTCTCGATGAAACAGATTTGAGTTTCAATACCACATGGGCTTCAATATAACATATTTGTCTTTCCCAAATGGCACCCATCTCAGAGACATGAGTAGAGACTGTAATCCTTTTTTCCTCTGTTAAATAGCTCTTCAGATGCATTTCTTCATATATGATTGCTATTCAATACTAGTGAGGATAGTCATCGCTTAGTAATCCAAATCATATAATATTTGGACTCTGGAGTACATGATTTGATAAACCAATCAAGAATAACATTACATAAAATCGGCCAAGATTGTTATCGTTGCTATGAGCCTTCAAGAGATACAGTGTGTGAAGGCTTCTTTACAAAACTGAGTTGCATTTCTTTTCTTTTCAAGTCTTGCACGTTAATAGAACAATATCTATTATCAACCTTAAGTATAATAAGCTTATTCCCAATGAAGCACCAGTGCAATATCAATAAGGCTCATCTATAGCTTTAAATGTTTCATTTGATAAAAAACTGAAGATTTCCATTCCTCATAAGCATGTTTTGGCATTTTCTTGGGTCTCTTCAAACCAAGCACCTGCAAGGGTTCAAAATGTTCAAAATCCATTGATGAACCATATACATAGTTGACAAAACACCATTGATTAATAAATGTAGCATGCTTGAGTATTCAATGACAATGTGATGTGCTCAACAATTAGAACAACCATGATTCATAGTCACAAGGGCATAACTTCAACACTCAAAGCAGGTTACGTCGAGAAATTAGAAAGCAACTAACTAACTATAATAATGACACAATTATCACTACTGATTGAGCCCAGCTCGCAAACCAAGAATCAGTAATAATTTCAAGACTCTAGTAGGCCTTCGGCAAGAGCAAGAATGAGTGTTGATACAAGGTGACTTTAGACAAAAGCAATCATAAGAAATTGGATAGACATTTGTTAGCAAAGCAAATGGATTGACACAATCCCTGCGCATCTCTTTATAAATTTTCCATATTGCAAAGGTCATTATATACATGCTGCAAATTTGTCACTCATGTACATTAATTGCATGAGCATATATGATACATCAGTACCTCAATACCTCAATAAAGGTATCATATAAAATTTAGATAGATAAGGTGGAAAGGGGAATAACAAGGCTCTTCAAAAAAAAGCTACCTCTAGTCCATTTTCATCATCAATTGACTCACTGCAACTATCATCATCTCCATGCCTTCTTTTGCATGGCAATGCATCTAAAAAATATGCAAACATGTCTCAGATCATTCAGCTACAAAATTAAATCTAATTTGAAAGGAGAATCATAAATAAATAAATGACAGCCTCCTCTTATCACAATNTCATCATCTTCATGCCTTCTTTTGCATGGCAATGCATCTAAAAAATATGCAAACATGTCTCAGATCATTCAGCTACAAAATTAAATCTAATTTGAAAAGAGAATCATAAATAAATAAATGACAGCCTCCTCTTATCACAATGCAGCAAGCATGCCCTTCCCCAATCTGGGAGACAGTCCACAATTAAATCTAATTTGAAAGGAGAATCATAAATAAATAAATGACAGCCTCCTCTTATCACAATGCAGCAAGCATGCCCTTCCCCAATCTGGGAGACAGTCCACAAGTGGCAAAACATGCCTCGGGGGAATTTGAACTTTGGCCAGGGGAATATCACCACTTCCACTTAACCATTAAACCAAGACCACATTGATAGGAAAGAAAATAAAAAAGGATAGTTTATTCTCATTCGTGAAGTCACAAGTAGACAATCAAAAAACACAATAGGCATACATAAACCCCCAAAAGACACCAAGCCTACAACAAGAGAAGGGAGTCAGATAGACAGCTAATAGACAAATCATAGCAGGACAAGAACCCACATGAAGTACCTTTCAGTTAGAAGACCTTAGTTGGAAATTACTCTGATAAAAATTGCAAACTTCAGCACCAAGGTCAGTTATCAAATCCCTCATGTTTAGGAAAATTGCTTATTAGGCTTTCAAGGATGTGAAGGCCAATATCTATTATCAAAATTATTAGCCTGACAGTCACGTGGATTGCCAATAAGAAGTGCGCATCGTGATGATTTTGGAAGAAATACCCCCCATCCACACTCTTTCAACTTTCCTGGCATACTATTCTTTCTAGTGAGCCTTGTTGGTGCCACAAATCTGGCTGAAGCGTCTGGTAGGTTGTCAAGACAGTTACTCTTTAGTTCTTGCAGCAAAAGAGACGTGCCAAAACATTTGAATTTTCACAGAGATATACTAGAATTGATAAGTTGTTGACTTTAAATCCTATATCAATACAATGTGTAGCTCATATGGTTGTTTAAAGAAAAGATTGCAAGAAGCTAAATGTAGGAGCTGGATCTCATGCACTTGACCTACTTGCATAAGCAGGTGGAAGGAAGGACATTTTGATGTACCTACAACTGCATCCATTTTTACAATATCAAGAACAAATTGTACATACTTTTGGTAATGCCTTATCAGTTTCAAGAGTATTGTTTTCTTCTAAATGAGAAACAAAGGGACCTTCATGTGTAGTCCTACCTCTATTATTCTTCACAGACTTTGGATCCTTCTTTTCTTTGGAAATTCCAACAATATCAAAGCAAAGGTCATTCATGGATGCTGCAACCTGATACAGAATAATAAAAGACATCAGAAGAGGAAATTGCATTATGACAAAGGCACATAATGCTGTGCAAAAGATTTTCATCATTGTTGGATGCAAGCACAGGGAGGTTAAACTAGAGCTGCAGTGATGAATCTTACACTTGAGAATTCTGAGTCAGATGTACCACAGATCTCAATCAATCGTGTCCTGTCCACTTTTAGCTGCATCCAACATCATCCAATGAAGTTTTACTTCCCATGAATTAGTGTTGTGCAAAAAGTGAAGTGCAGGGTAACTGCCATTATTCATCGCAAATAACTCAAACAGCTTAACATTGTTTAAATAATTGACTAGTTACAAAGAACTCAAGCATCTTATTTGAGTGTATGCTCCTAACCGTGTTCCTTCTTGCACATAAGTAAAATGCTACTGCAGTAAATACAGGACGACTAAAATCAGCACTTGAACGCGGAGACTCGGGCAAAGCAGCTACAAATCTCTCCTTGTATCTGCAAAGTTTTATGCTTGCATTACGTCTCTCTAACAAACCCACAAGTAAATATGAGAACGTTTCTTAAGATTGAGGGCAGTGTGACCTCTTTATTTATTTTATTTTTATATATTACCACATAATCAGACAACGAATTCCATAACAGAACAAAAACCTGATCGGGCCAAGCAATTGGGCTTTCAGAAGTGCTTGTGCTTCATAGAATATTGAACTTACGAAGACAAAGCTCTTTGGGCAGACCCAATCAATCTTAGACACCCAACTTGGATTCCCAGTTCTCTTATGTTTAGCTTTGGCCTGTGATCCAGTTAACAAATCAAAATTCAATACATGATCAAGAATTAGCATTACACAAATTCAGAAATCAAATGCAGGTTTGAGTACAGGTTTTGTTCCATTCAAATCCTCCCTGGGTTCCATAACTCTGCGTTCGGTCTCATTGTGACTTCCTTGCTTCTAGCGCTTCAATGTCCACCTCTGCTCGCTGCCTCTTCCGACTATTTTGATGATTTCTAATCGCATGGCTGTTTGCGGAAACAAAGAAGATTATTATCAGAATGGTCATGAGGATCGACTCTTTTGATGCTGCCATCTCCTCTCGAGATCGATTACTGCGTCCAAGGTCACACATTCGATATATGATATTTGCACATTTAGAAGGAAGGAATGCTTCAGGCCTTACCTTAGGGTCACACAGCTTGCTACCGACTCTGAGCAAGATACCAATCGCCGATTCAAAATTCAACCAGCGTTTGGAGCCCGCCTATTTAGAAGTTCAAATTTTTCAACGGATACGCATGGATCCATTCCATGGCGCATGGCATGGCAGTTGGATGCCTAACCATGCCATGCATTACAGCTCATTGTCATCGAGCGCTGGGATTTGTGTCACGGTAACGGCGTTTGGGCGAGTGGAGTCGATGGCCGGCCAGAGCTCTGACATGATCGACAACGGGAGACCGGACACGGAAAACGGCTGCCCGCAAAGGTTCAAAACGTTTGGGTTTTAGTTTACGCCTTTTCGAAAGGCCTCTCCATCGTTACTATGGATGTATCCCTATTCTGTAACAAGTTTAACATACCTAAGCTTTTAGGGTTTCGATGAATGTAGTTAATTTCATATATTAACTGGGGAAACGTTCTTCAGTTATCTTCTCCAGCGCGGCTGGTATTTTTTAGAAGGCCTATCCATAGTTACGATGGACGTATCCCGATTCTGTAAAAAGTTTTCTAAACTTTTAGGCTTTCGATGTCGTTTCAAAGCATGACGATCATCTAGATATCCTCATGAATGTAGTTAACATCATTTATTAATTGGAGAAACGTTCTTTAGTTATCATTCCCAGCGCCGCTGGTATTTTTTGAAGGCCTAACCTTCAAAGAAGTATAACATTCCCGATTCTGTAAAAAGTATAGCATTCCTAAACTTTTAGGCTTTCGATGTTGTTTCAAAGCATGACGATCGACAGAATGTAGGTAATATCATTTATTAATTGGAGAATCTTTTAGGCTTTCAATGTCGTTTCAAAGGATGACGATCAACTATATATCCTCATGAATGTTAGAAATAGACTCTTCCAAATCTTACTCAAGTTTCAAGACAGATGCAATGGAGGGCGGACAACAGCGCTCCTCGATATCAATTCCTTCTCGTCTTACAAATCTCCATGTGTCTTGTCTCTGGTCTTAATCTTGGGCGGTGGCGTAGTCCCAGTGCCGTGTATCAGTAAGTTCTCTGAATTTGAAATGGGGTATTTATTGTATATGTGTCTATTCGTGGGTTGAAAGGCCTAGAGCAGGTTAGTCCATATTTTTCAACCCAATAAAAAAATTATGACGATCCAACATCAAGAGAAGTTGTGCTTATGATAGTACAGGGAAGCTCTGACCTGCCAACGATAGTAGAATTAAGTAGTAAAAAACGGGGAATTTAAGAAGAAGCTGTCGAATCTGTGTCGGAAATTGTTTATTGCTGCCAGATATTGATGTTTGACTGAGCCAATTAGAAACATTCGTGCAGTGGAGTCATGGCCATTGTCATACCAGATACATAGAAATTCAGAAATTCAGCTGCGATACGATCTTTCTTTTCGATTCAACTCATATTGGCGTTCAGTTTCAGATTTGCATTTAATTTCAAGCGGCGCTTATAGTTGTCTTTTGTTTCGATCTGTTTGATGAAGGGTTGGTATGAACTTGAAGTTAGATTTAACGGATAGATAATTTGCTATTTAAATTTTAAACCTGGAGTTTTGTTTTTTTATTTAGGCGAGGTCTTAAAAAAAAAAGGCAGATATCTTTTTCATCTCGTTTAATTAACTTAATGTATATATAAAAAGTTGGTGCAGCAATCATATGCAACCTCGAGAGCTCCCTAAAAAAATTCATTAGATTCATCCTAACTTAACTATATTTTCATTCTATTTAAAAATGAAGAGACTCATCATAAAGAGACATTATGGATGGGGATGATGATTACCAATCAATGACCTCAAATAAAATAGATTTTATTTGATAGATGGAATCACCAGATTATGCTTTTAAAACATTTTAAATTTTATTGATTTAATATTTTTCTTAATTTTAATTTAAATAATCATTATCATAATGTTATATAAGGTTTATATTATTGAATTAAAAGAAGTTTTTGTTTGTTTATATTATTGAATTAAAAGAAGTAGGTTGTGTAAATAAAAGTTAAAAAAATAATATTATTTTTAAGATACCCAAAACTCTCTTCTACCTTTAATTATTTTTTTGACATAGACAAATTATATATAAAATCTGAATGGCTAATTTTTCTCTTAGTTTAAGTGGAAATTGTTTCTACTATCCTCCCAATTTAAGAGATGATATACCAAGTATAATGTGATTTTTGGTTTGCTACCATATAAGTGTTCATTTTTGCATGTCAAAAGGTACATCACTATATGATTTCTCACTTTTATCGATGTGTTTGATACAAAGAAAATACAAAAATAATTTTAAGAAACATGAAAGTAATTGTTAGTGTGTTTTCATCTTGTATATGCCTTTGAAAAACTTATATAGTTGAGAAAAAGAGTAGCCAACAACCAAACTCATGGACACCTATAATAGAATCATGGTATTCCCTAATTTTCCATGGTTAGAAGGAGAGAGGAAACCAAGTACAGAAAGTATGATTATGAGAAG
This sequence comes from Picea glauca, assembly GCA_000966675.3. Classification (NCBI taxonomy): domain Eukaryota; kingdom Viridiplantae; phylum Streptophyta; class Pinopsida; order Pinales; family Pinaceae; genus Picea; species Picea glauca. Next base: position 393,205 of record JZKD02S1652870.1, on the reverse strand, counting down.
TGTCATGCCAAATAAATTATCACCAATTCTCAGATACACACAAGGCAAGCTACTAAGGGGGATGAACATATCCACCTCTTGGGGAGTATCAGCACTAGAAACAAAACATTGTATATTTGCATTGCAAGTTGTTCATTGTGTTTCCCAAGATCCCATGGTTGTTCATATTCATGTTTTACACTATAATGTACAACTTCAATGACAACTTCTGCAAGGGAAGCTAATATTCTTGTGTAGTTGTTTTGGTTATGTTAACCTCATCTTGAACACTTTTAAGATATTCTAACAATTGGTTGGCATCTTTTTTTGATTCATTCGCCTCACTTTCAATCTCTTGTTTTGCATATTTCATCTCTGCACTAGTTTCATTCAACATGGATTGATATTTTTCTTCTAAAGCTTATAAACTATCTTTCCATTTCTCTACTTCCAAACTTCTTATGTGGCAATCTGAGCCCCTGTGGTCACATTACTAGCTTTTTGTTAGGGACATGACCCCTCACATATGTAGAATAATATATTTCCATATAATAAAGGTCAATATTAATAAGGCCTAGCAATGAGGAAGAATAAGTCAAATGTAAAAAGACCCAATAGAAGCTTCTCCTTCTAGAAGGATCTTCCTCTTGGTTGTTCTTTTGGATAGACATATTTAGTATAAATAGGAGTAGAGGGTATGGGAAGTTTTGTCTTGGATATTATTGTAATAGAGCTTTGCTCTCGAGGTTGCCTCCTCGAAGAGGCAAGTGAACATTGTTTTGGGCTCTAAAGATGTCCTAAAATATAACCTCTATGCATCATCTGAAGGTAGGCGCTGGAACAAGTGTTTTACTTGTTGCCTACATAGGTTCTTACCTTCTATTCAATACCTGTACTCCTGATCAGGGGATCAAAATTTGCTCAATTTTCAAAGCGCTCGTATTGAGACGAAAACAGTGGCATTGCGCCCGTCTCGTTTTCCTGATTCCGGCGGTATATTTATTTTCGCGAACGGAGTCCGTATGGAGGAGATATCGCAATTTTACCGCCAAGTCAAACAGGTAAAAATTTGGGTGCTGACTGTACATGTCCGTACAGTCCATACGGCCACGTGGAGGGCCGTACCATCATGATGATGTGGCGTATTGGTGATGTGGCACATTCTGGTTGGATGTTTGTTGACCAATACGATGCTGACACGTGTCACTATGTGGTTGGTTAATATGTCTGTGTTATGTAAAATGGTATGGAGGCCGCGGGGTTCGACCCCCAGACCTCCTCAAACACTAAGGTTTTCATAACCTTGCGCTAGCCAATACTCCCACCTTTGTTGCTTGTTATATAGCCCAACACATATTTATTTAATGTTAAAGTTTGGTTATGGCGGAAAAGGGGGCGGGCCGGGGCTTAAGCCCCGACCCATGGTTTTATTGCAAACATATATGACCACATGTATCGGTAATGGCGAGCATTATAATAAAACATATATAACATTGTTATATGGCGCGGGTTTGAATAGTCCATTATATATATGTGTTAACGCGGGGTTTATAACAATGATTATAACATATATATTATATATGTGTGGCCCGAATTAAAACATTTGCGCACGATTATTGCTTGCAGTGTAGATGGGTGTTGGCGCGTGGTTTTGAACCCGCGACCCATAATCCCTATTGTGCGCGGGGTTTAACATTTTTTTATACATTGTTTAATGTACGGTTAGCACGGTTTTGAAACGGGTCAACCACTTTTGCGCCCAGCCCAAGGACGCATGGGCATATGACCAAATGCCGAGGCGGTTAAGGGCTGGAGGCACCCTAACCGTTCTACGGTTTGTATCGGTGCGCGGTTGCGTACGGGACTGGGTTCTTTACGCTTAAATGAGCGTGTGTGCCAGGTTTGGGGAACAAGGGTGCAGATTGTAGAACCAGAGACAACAAAGAAGAAGGGGAGACTTCAAGGAGGCTATCTTCTTCATTTTTCGACCGTTTCAGGAGCCGTCAGAGCCTAGACAGGGGTNAACTCTACCCTCATCTTCACATAGACTGAGATAGTCTTTTGGAGGTCCAAAAGCTTCCTAATGGGGAGGTGTGATCAGGGGATCAAAATTTGCTCAATTTTCAAAGTTCTCGGATGGAGACGAAAACAATGCCATTGCGTCGGTCTCGTTTTCCTGATTCCGGCGATATATTTATTTCCGCGAATGGAGTTCGTATGGAGGAGATATCGCGATTTTACCGCCAAGTCAAACAGGTAAAAATTTGGGTGTTGACTGTACCTGTTTGTACAGTCCGTACGGCCACGTGGAGGGCCGTACCATCATGATGACGTGGCATATTAGTGATGTGGCACATTCTGGTTGGACTTTCGTTGACCAATAAGATGCTGACATGTGTCACTATGTGGTTGGTTAATATGTTTGTGTTTTGTAAAATGGTATGGAGGCCGCGGGGTTCGACCCTCGGACCTCCTCAAACACTAAAGTTTTCATAACCTTGCGCTAGCCAATACTCTCACCTTTGTTTCTTGTTATATATCCCAACACATATTTATTTAAGGTTAAAGTTTGGTTATGGCGGAAAAGGGGGCGGGCCGGGGCTTAAGCCCCGACCCATGGTTTTATTGCAAACATATATGACCACATGTATCGATAATGGCGCGTATTATAATAACACATATATAACATTGTTATATGGCGCGGGTTTGAATAGTCCATTATATATATGTGTTAACGCGGGGTTTATAACAATGTTTATAACATATATATTATATATGTGTGGCCCGAATTAAAACATTTGCGCGCGATTATGGTTTGTAGTGTATTTGGGTGTTGGCGCATGGTTTTGAACCCGTGACCTATAATACATTGCGCGCAGGATTAATATTATGTTATGTATTGTTTAATACGCATGGGTTGATTCCGTTGGCATGGTTTTGAACGGGCCAACGACTTTTGCGCCCAGCCTGTGGTTGTATGAGCATATGACCAAATGCCGAGGCGGTTGGGGGCTGGAGGCGCCCTAACCGTCCTACGGTTTGCACCGTTGGCGTGGTTGCGCCCGGTGCCAGGTTATAACACGCATTGGGAGAGTGTTCCAGGTTCATGTGCAAAGGGTGCAGATTGTAGAACCAGAGACAACAAAGAAGAAGGGGAGACTTCAAGGAGGCTATCTTCTTCATTTTTCGACCGTTTCAGGAGCCGTCAGAGCCTAGACAGGGGTTTTGGGATGCTGCGGAGACATTGGAGCAGTCATTTTGTTGATTTGAGCACTATAAGACTTATTTTTAAGCAATTTGAGCAATTTAATATAAAAGATCCATTTGGAGGCTGGACCAGGAGATGTAGCCCGGAGTGGGGTGAACTCCTTTATCAAGTTGTTGTGTTTAT
>JZKD02S1652870.1:346422-360040 GCA_000966675.3 Picea glauca | reverse complement strand
ATGCCTAATATATTCATAATTTGGTTTAGAATTACAATAGAGATATTACAAAAAGAACTTTGAAAAGTGGCAAGAAGAATTTGTCTAAGTATGGTGCACCTTTCCTCTTCATTTTTGAATTTTTGACTAAGTACTATCCTCACATAGTCATTTCTCTCACCTTCCATCTCCACAATTAACCATTTTCCTCTCTTATCCCTTCACCTCTACTCATACTCTCATCCCATACTTAGTCATTTTTCCATTTTCTCATTACTCTCATATCCCCTTCACTTCTCATACTTAGCCATTTTTCTACCTTCCATTCCTTACTCTCCTCTCTCTTACTCTCATTTCCATATTTAACCATTTTCCCCTCTTTCCTCTACCCTCTTCCACTCTACTCGCGTACTCTCATTCCATACTCAACCATTTTCCCTCTTCCACTCTACTCTCCTCCTCACTACTCTTCTTATTCTACTCTCTATACTTAACCATTTTTCTCATTACTCTCATGTTCCCTTAGTCATTTCTCTCATACTTAGTCTCATATTCCTTTCATTTCTCTTCTCTTACTTAACCATTTTTCTCTTTTCTCTCTTTCTTACTCTCCTCTCCATACTTAACCATTTTTTTTTTCTTACACTCTACTCTCTAAACCAAATATTCCATACTTAGCCATTTCCATGTTCAAATTCATATTCTCATTTTCATTTCTTTTCTTTTTCCATATTTCACATAACCCCATGAATTCCTCAAATTATTTTAATATTATTTCTCTTGTCCTAAGTTTTTTGGACATATATCCAAGAGACACATGGCATCATACAACTTGTGACACATGGAAGATTCATTTTGGCAGGTAATTGACCAACCACATAATGACACATGACAATGTTTGAACAATTTACTCATCAGTGTTAATTGGGCATGGGTGGAGTATAATTTTGGCCAAAATATTATTATTTAATCAATTTTATAAGGGGAGGTTGATCCGGATTATTTTCAGCACGAAATGAGAGCATAGATATAACAAAGAAATGCACAGATATCGTAGATATTAAATAATATAACATAAATGTATGAGAGATGCAACCATAAAAACAGATATAAAGTAATACACAATTTCTATTAATGAAATAAATGTACAGAGACTGTAAAAATACAGAGTGAAAGACTCGCTAGAATGGTGGCAACTTATCTCTGAGAAGAGATGTGATGACTACTCTCATTCACAAGAAGATGATTACAATGAGGCTCTGAAGGCATTTTTACAATAAATAGGAATTCCAAAAACCCTAGACATCCAAAAACCTAACCCTAGGAGATGAAGCGCCAAAAGTCACGTGGGCCCCGTTTGGGTAAGTTAGTACATCAACTTCCCGGGGTCGTAACGTTTGCATACAATCTCTATTTTAGGTGTATGATAGTTTTTTGGAAAGGTATTGTCAAGGAGATTCATTTTTGGGGCTCAATCATGCATTCAACTATAATTGAGAACCTCGATATCGAAAAAACTTCATTTAGGCCCTCAAAATGGCCCTAGAAGTTAAAACCTGCTAAAAATAGTAAATTGCCAAAATTGTCAGAAAATTGTTTTGATCCAGTCGAAAAAGGTGGGTGGCCACCGATATCCACTTGGATGAATCCTCCCTCCTTAGGAAGCAATGGTCTCCATTGCATTGAGTTCCCAGGGGAGAGGGAAAAGCATTTGTTGGATCTGCATCTTGGTGAGATGCTTGTATTGTTGGAGATATCGCGCTGCTCAGTTTGTGGAAGTATGTCAAGAACCTGTTGAGGCTGAGGTTGTTCAACAATTCAAGATACATGAGAGGATGGTGTGAAGAAGGAATATTTGTTCTTTGCTGCAACCTTGCCGACCTGTTTCTGTTGGATAGAAGGTGCTTGGGGCGAAGCTGTAGTGGTTGCAGTGTCCTTATGTTCCCCTTTTGAACAGATTGTGAAGAAGTTGAATTTGGCAGTATGAGATACTACCTTGCGACACTTTTTAGGTGGAACAATAGTTGGAACTACCTCTAGTATTCTATAGAGATGACCCCCCAAAGTAACAATGACACTACTAGTCGAGACTCATAAACATCACGGCGTCTCCACATATATGGTTGGCCCAAGAGAACATCCCAAACATACAGTGGGGAAACATCACATAATACCTCATCCTTGAAGGGTTGGATGTCATATGACAATCGACATTGTTGGCTGACACAGAGATCTCGTCCTTGGCGAAGCCACCTGATGTTGTATGGCTGCGGGTGTGGTGTTGTCGACAATCCCAACTGTTTGACAACCTCTGTTGATATGAGGTTCTTCATGCTTCTACTATCAACAATAAAATGTAACGGGGTCCCCTTCACCCAAACCTATGAATGAAAAAGGCGCTCCCCCTTTTCAGGATCGGTTGGTTCTTCTGGTCGAATTTCTGCGATCGCAACAATAGCAGTGGTGTCCATGTCAATGATCTATCCTTTACCAATATTTTCAGAACCAGATTCTGAATCAGGGTTTGGCTCTTTGTCTTTGATCTTGGCCACCAATGACTATTTTGAGCGACATTCATTGGTGTTGTGCCAGGGGCTTTTGTGGAAATCACACCATTTTCTGGTGTCCTTCTTTGTCTTCTCGTGACCCTTCTTTTCATGTGTCTTGGAGTGGTTTTCGGGAGACTGTTTGTTAGGTCCGTCTTTGTCATACTTTGGTTGTTGCGGATTTGTAGATCCGAATTCCCGTTTGTTCTTGTGATTAAATTTTTTCTCAATTTTAACAACATATCGATAAGCAACACCGAGTGATGAGATGTCCAGAAAATCCATTTTAGTCTAGATGTATCTGTGTAAAGCCCCATGGTATTTCAGAACCAAATGTCACTCGGAGTCTTTGATACCCAGCTTCGTGCGCAAGGTATGGAAGGTATTGGTGAACTCCAGAACTACTTGGCCCCTCTCTTTTCACAGTGTGGTCCATCTCATGTACTTGTCCTCATAGTTTCCAACAAGGTAATACTATTCCTTTACTGCATCCACACAAAAAATCCCAAGTGGGATCGACCCCATATATTCTAGATTCATCTGTCGAACTTTGCTCCCAGTAAGTTTCCCACCAATGTTTAACATGAGGGAGATCTTTAAGGAGTGTGAAGGTGATCTTTTCTTTTCAGAAAAATTGTGAATAGAGAAATAACCTTCTACAAAGTTAACCATTTTTCTAGGGCTTCTGCATCTATCTGTCCTTCAAATACAGGAATATCAAAATTAACTTGTACCTTGAAAGGCAAGGTGCCTCCAAAGTGGCCATTTTATGAATATGTGCCTGATGCTATCGGCAGGCGTTGAAGGACGTGGGAAAAATTCTTCATCATTTTGTCCCTCTGTTGCGTGAGAGCTTGCTCAAGCAAAATATTGATAGGATCGTCTGCTCCGTCGTTTTTCTTTTCTTCTGCCATTGATGGTTTCTTGGGTTTGCGAGAGTGATTGTTTTCAAGAGAGACAATCTCAAGACCCAACTTGCTATACTCAGACCTCGTCGGGTACATGCACTGAAAAAATGATCAAGAGTAGCCTGCTTTGATACCACTGATCAAGATTATTTTTGGCATGAAATGAGAGCAGAGATATAACAAAGAAATGCATAGAGATATCGCAGATATTCAATAATATAACAGAAACGTATGAGATATGCAACCATAAACAAAGATATACAGTAATACATGATTTCTATTAATGAAATAAATGTACAGAGACTGTAAAAATACAGAGTGAAAGACTCGCTAGAATGGTGGCATCTTATCTCTGAGAAGAGATGTGACAGCTACTCGCATTCACAAGAAGATGATTACAATGAGACTCTAAAGACATTTTTACAATAAAAAGGAATGCCAAAAACCCTAGACATCCAAAAACCTAACCCTAAGAGATGAAGCGCCAAAAGTCACGTGGGCCCCGTTTGGGTAAGTTAGTACATTAACTTCCTGGGGTTGTAACTTTTGCATACGATCTCCGTTTTAGGCGTATGATAGCTCGTTGGAAAGGTATTGTCGAGGAGATTAATTTTGGGGCTAAATAATGCCTTCAACTATCATTGAGAACCTCGATCTTGAAAAACCTTCATTTAGGCCATCAAAATGGCCCCGGAAGTTAAAACTTGCTAAAAGTAGTAAATTGCCAAAATTGCCAGAAAATTGTTTTGAGCCAGTTGAAAAAGGTGGGTGGCCACCGATATCCACCTGGACCAAAGGTCCAACCCTCTTAATCTCCATATTCTTCTTCTCTTTTTAAGTTTCTTACTACGTTTCCATTACAATTAGCATTATATGTAATAAAAAATCTCATACTCCCGTGCATGTGGGATAAATTGTATGACCAAAGGAGAAAAACAAGATTTGATTGACAGTGGTTGAGTTATGATCTTGCAGAGGCCATAACGTGAGCTACGAGCAACGAAATTGCACAAAATTTATACTATTGGAAAGGTATTTCGATGAATACTATATTTTTATAGGTTTCAAGGATTGAAAATGGATACATTGTTCCAAGAAATTAAAAGAAAAATCAGCTTATTTTCTTATTAGTCTACTTGACAACTTAACTTCACAAGGTCATATCTTGAGATCCGAGAGTCGGATTTGGATAAAAGTTATATCATTGGAAGATAAAACAATGAAGATCACATTTGAATTGGTTTCAAAGGATGAAAAGTTGATTATAACTTCCATAAAATTAAAACACAACCCCATGTTAATGATATAAACTCATTAAAAACACTTAAATGAGGCATTTATTAAAGTGAATATTTCAAGAAAATAATTGTACGTGAAATCCAAGAAGGAAAAAACCCTAACTATTCAAGTTGTTAGAAAATTTGATTTTTAAAGAGAAGGAAGACTTCATCAAGGGTCCAATTATTCAGAAGGGCATGGGCAGAAGTTCAAAAGAACAAAGTACAACCATCAACATGTAACAAAGTTTCATATCAACAAAGATAAATCTCCATATTTTCCACTATTTTTCTTCTTCTACATCATTTCTTGTAGTGTTATGTTTGAATCTATGAGTTGGGCACAATGTTGAGCTCTTGAGTGTTCTTCTTGTATTCTTCAAAAGAATTTTGTTATATGATCATGGAGTATCTATAGCCATGTATATGAATGCCAAATATTTTGTAATGAAGAACATATTTCATGAATAAAAAATCCACAAAGAATTACTTCAGGGTTGATTTCAATTGTATCTTGTAAATTTGAGTTTTGAGTATAAGGTAATTGAAATTGACCTATCAAATTCGCTTTTTGATCTTGATAGTAATACTCTTTTAAAATTATTTGAGATGATCAAATTATTCTCTCCTATTTCTCGTGAAGAAGATATGGATATATTTGTAAGTGATTAAGAAGGTTGTATATTTGATGTTGAGTTCAAAGATATTCTGATATTGAAACTCTCCATTATTTTTATGGTTAAAAAATTTCTTATTGCACATAAAGATTATATCAGGATATTGAAGAACCATATATTTTCAAAATTCCAAGCAATAACTATCTAGGATTTGTTGTTTAACATTCTCCTTATTCCAAGATATCACAGATATATCTTCCAGCCAAAGACGAGTATCACATCTATAAAAATGTAGGGGGATTCATATCCTTGTGACGTTGTCATTTCGGTCTTAACAGATTCAAACTTCAATAGTTTTGGCGACCATACTTGAGAGCCATTTATTTTCAAGATATTTGAGGCCCTGCTTCAAATCAGTTGAGGAACCAAAGTCTCCATGCTTTAAGTATAAAAGAAGATTCAAGAAAATTGTTACTTGTCCTAAATGCATGGGGTTTATAAAAGGATTATTTAGAAATATTTGGATGACCTCAAAAAGAGATAAGAAGCACAAAAGATTAGGAAGATTGAATTTCCAAGAAAATCCATTGCAAAGACTCAAAAATTCCAAGAAGATGTATATTATGACTCATTTGAAAAGTTTCTTGCATATCATGATGGTCCTTTACCTTCTTCACCAAGCCCATCAATGGTTTCAAAATATGCAGTAAAATAATCAAGTTCCCAAAGTAGAAGGTGACTACATAGAGACCCTTTAAATCTGCTACAAGAATATTTTCAGATGCCTAATATTCCTATGGAAAAAATTTCTATATTCTTTGGAAATACTTTAGAAGATGCAGAGAAACATTTCTATCGATTCAATTGTTCATGTCAATTTTTTAATCTTACTAAAGAAAATATTATATGTTGAATATTCTTACAAACTCTGTGTGGGAGTGCTCTTGAATGGTCCCTTTCACTTCCACTTAGTACCATTACCAGTTGGGACATATTAGAATATTTATTTGTTGAAATGTTTTCCTACCCACCCTCTCCCATATGGACGCAAGATAATGAAGTATCTAATTTTGAAGAAGAATCTAATAAAATATTAGATGAATTTTTTGAGTCAAGTCATATTGTTGAAAATGAAGATGAAAATTCTGATTTGCAAGAAGAAAAATTCATCCTCTCATACACTCCATATGAAGATCTTTTAAGTAGGAAGTTTGAAAACGAAAATGATGAGTCTCCACCAAATGTACAATAAAATTGCATCCAACACACTAATGTGGCAAATGTTGTAACAAATGGTGAAAAACCACAAAGACATTCGCAACAAGAACAATTGGTGAAATAAATGAATCTTGAGAAGAATTATGAGCAAGATTTCCATCACATGAAGGAAGAGTATTTTCAAGACATTGTTGATGAATCAAGAACCTTGGAAGTGATTGGAGATAAGGAGAAAGATGAATGTATTATGAGATTTGAAACTCCTCATCCAATCAAATATAACCGTATTCTTGAACAACCAAGAATTGATTCCATTGAAACACAGTTCCAAAATAGTTTTGGTGAAGGAATGCAATCAAATTTTGAGTGCACTTGGTTAATTTTTTCTCCAGTACACATTGAGAGTGCCCCTAGCTCATTGGTACAAGTTTCAATATGTCCCATACTTGTGGAGTTTATTCCACGAATGAGATCAATACTTGAATGGCTCCATTGGAAATCTACTTACACCTAAAAAATTTCATTTCTTCCAAGTAAGATAGGGTAGGTAGATCATGTATGTACATAGCTTGCTTCTTCAGTTCAAGTTTTGCACAATAAGACAGTCACTATATGAAAATAATGTTTGAAGATAACTCCATGAAAGAAAACAATTGCAAGAATTTACTTTGAATATTACTCCATAGCCCAATGGAGAAGGAAGTTGGTTTTTTGATTCTGGGCTCTCAGTTACCCACAAGGGGTCACTATTCCATAGTTGGAGCCAATTGTTGACCAAAATTTGGTCATATACATTTTCTCGCTCCTAGAATAATAAACAAAATGATATTGAAAGAAGATAAATTTTGAACTATTATAAGTTCGTCGAGTGTCCCTCAATCTCATCTTCATCACACATTTTCCAGAATCAAAATCTGACTTTGTAGGCCTAACATATTCATAATTTTGTTCAAAATTCCAACAAAGAGATTACAAAAAGAAATTTGAAAAGTGGCAAGAAGAATTTGTCTAAGTATGGTGCACCTTTCCTCTTCGTTTTATAATTTTCAACTAAGTACTCTACTCACTTAGTCATTTCTCTCACCTTCCATCTCCATCCATCTCCACACTTAACCATTTTCCTCTCTTATCCCTTCACCTCTCTTCATACTCTCATCCCATACTTGGTCATTTTTCCATTTTATCATTACTCTCATATCCCATAAACTTCTCATACTTAGTCATTTTTGTACCTTCCATTCCTTAGTCTCCTCTCTCTTACTCTCATTTCCATACTTAACCATTTTTCYCTCTTTCACTCTACTCTCTTCCACTSCACTCTCATACTTTCATTCCATAMTTAACCATTTTCCYCTCTTCCAATATACTCTCCTCCTCACTACTCTTCTTACTTTACTCTCTATACTAAACCATTTTTCTCATTACTCTCATGTTCCCTTAGTCATTTCTCTCATACTTAGTCTCATATTCCTTTCACTTCTCTTCTTATACTTAACTATTTTTCTATTTTCTCTCTTCCTTACTCTCCTCTCCATACTTAAACATTTTTCTTTTTTACACTACTCTCTATTTTCTCTTGTCCTAAGTTTTTTGGACATATATCCAAAAGACACATGGTAGCATACAGCTTGTGACACATGGAAGATTATTGTTGGTAGATAATTGACCAACCACATAATGACACATGGATACGTTTGAATTATTGACTCATCACTGTTGACTAGGCATGCATGGAGTATAATTTTGGTCAAAACATTATTATTTAATCAATTTTCTAAGGGGAGATCAACCCCTCTTAAGCTCCATATTCTTCTTCTCTTTTCAAGTTTCTTACCAACTGTCCATTACACTTAGAATTATATGTAATAAATACTCCCATACCCCCATGCATGTGGGATAATTTTTTTAACCAAAACATCGAATTACTAAAGGAGAAAAACGAATTTGATCAAGGACCCACATTTTCCCATGAACTTGATCGACGATGGCCGAGTTACAATCTTGCAGAGGCCATAACTTGAGCTCCATGCAACAAAATTGTGAAAATTGTATATTGTTGGAAAGGTATTTTGATGAAGAATATTTTGGTATAGGTTTAAAGGATTGAAAATGGTTACATTTGTCCCATAAATTAAAAGAACAATTATCTTGTTTTATGATGACTTGATAACTTAACTTCACAAGGTCATATATTGAGATCCATGAGTCGGATTTGAATAAAATTTATATCATTGGATAGCTAAGACAATGAATATTACATTTGAATTGGTTTAAAAGGATGAACATTTTATTATCACTTATATAAAATTAAAACACAATCCCCCTCTTTTAAAGGGAAATTAATTAAACTTTTGAAAATAAAAGTTTATTTAAAAAAATTTTATTAAAAAAAGGAAAAGGACCCATTTGAAATATTGAGATGTTAATGTTATGAATTCATTAAAAAAACTTAAATGAGGAATTAATTAAAGTGAATGTTTCAAGAAAATAATTGTATGGGAAATTCAAGAAGGAAAAAAACCTAACTATTCAAGTAGTTAGAAAAATTGATTTTTAAAGAGAAGAAAGACTTCATCAAAGGTGCAATTATTCAGAAGGGTAGGAGCCGAAGATCAGAAGAGAAAATTACAACCATAAATATGTAACAAATTTTCTGATTAACAAAGAGAAATATCCATCTTCTCCACTCTTTTTCTTCTTTTACACCATTTCTCATAGCTTTATGCCTGAATCTCTGAATTGGGAACTGTCAGTGTTTCATCGAAACCTAGGCAGGAGATCTAGCTAAAGAAAGTTAAAATGAAGCTTATCAAGAAAAGAAGAGATTCAATATGGAAGAATGAGAAAATATATTCACACTACTCCAATGAGTTGGTGATTGATACATAGATCATAATCAATATGATACAATGAATGAGTGAAATACACTCATATATAGGGAAAAACATTCCATAATTAAGAAAAGAAATCAAGCAGTTAGCTTTCCTTAGGAATGCATGCATGCATAATAGTGATGTTAAAAATAGAAAGTCTAAAATAGAACTAGTTAGTTAACTCCCACGAACTAGTGTGTCAAAAAAAAAAAATTCTCCAACACCTCCCTGAACATCACTATGGAGTAAAAAATGACTCCCAGCTACTAGGAAATTTTAGTTACTCATGTATAATGCAACTAATGAACACTGAATAAAAGTGAGGAAAGAGGGAACACCACGTGGGAGAAACCTCCCCCCCCCCCCCCAAAAGATAACATATCAAAAGAAGAAAATAACAGCTACTATACAATTGTGTTCTTCACTGCAAGACGATCCCACAAAGTCTGAAACTTCTGCTCACTGAAAGTCTTCGTGAAGATGTAGAAATATTTATGGATCTGATGAAGTCCTTTGGAAACCTGTCGGTACTTGTACCTCTTGATCCTGTGGACCCATATGCACTTAAAAATATTCCTTTCTGGTGGAAGTGGAACTAGATTCCAAGTCTGGTTCTGTAGGAGTGAGTCATACTCCTTCTGCATGGCTGTTTGCCATGATGGATTTCCCACAACCCTATTGTGGTTATGTGGATCAATAGATTGGACCATATAGAAATACATGGGAATCACAGGTTATGAAGCTGAAAGTACATGAGAAGGATCCTCATGCTGAGATTGAGTCATCCTCGAATCCAATGGATTCCGTGCAAGGTTGCCTACTTCCTGAAGTGTGGTTTGTGCCTTCTTTGGAATCTGTTGAAGCTTCGACATTGGCTTTTTATTTGGTTGTACTACCTACTTATCTCCATGTACAAAATCTAAGTGTATGGAATCATATTTGATGTCTGAAACTGATGGAAGCATAAGCGTATATGCATGTTGCACTGGAGGTGCATGCATAGTACTCTCCTTATGTGTAAGTAGAATAGAGGAGTCATCGTCAGAAAACTTAGTGAATTTATACAACCTTGACTTGTGATCCACCTCACCAATTGGAATGATGGAATTKTCATGCATGTCAATTACTGAAACTAAATCTGATGTAAATTCAACCTTTTTACCTTTCTGAGTGATCTGATAAACTGAGAGCAGATTCATAGAAATTTTTGGAACATGTAGAACATTTTCAAAACTTCCATTGTGGAGTTCCACTATCCCTTCTCTTGCTACTGCTACTGGAGTATTTTTTTTCCAGCTGCAACTGGAAGGAGGTTCCAACCCCCTAGTTTCTCAGGCTACAACCTGAGGGAAGCTCCAACTCCCCAATTCTTTGGCTACAACCAAAAGGAGGCTACAACCCCCTAATTTATCTGGCTACAACTGGAAGGTGGCTACAACCACCTGTCTTTGCCCCATCCAACCGCCCTAAAGTAGAAGTAAAAATATGGAACCACTGTCAACTTGTCACTGTGAGATATACTACCATAGAACTGAATCAACTTGTACCACATCCAATCTATACAACTTCCCTGTAATAAATATGTACCTGAACTGAACATGTATCTACAAAATTACAACATATACGCTATCTGTAGTGATGCAGCCTATGTATGTACGTGCCCTATATGTTATGTAGCTCACATATGCCTTCTGAAACTAGGGTTTCCTTTCACTTGAAAATTTTTGACCCTCTGTAACTTCTTTCACATAGATCTGTAACCTGTCATTGTATCCAAATTGTAATTATACCCTGTCCATGCATCCTCATACATAACCTCTACTCAAAGCAAGTATTTCTCTCTCTAGTCATGTGCCATATAGGTATGTGTAATCATGAACAAGTATAATATCCCTCACATGATCTTATTCATCAACCCCATTTTGATATTCAACTTCTCAATACATCAATAAATACAAGATCTCAACCATGTACCATAAAATCTCTTAGCCATATGCTAAGAAATACAAGATGTGCCTCAACAAGAAGTATCAATGATAAATATACCAACACTATATTTTTGTATATCTGACTTATACAGAAGATCCCATGTAGCCACTAGTCTCTCTAGGGATAATCCTCAAATCTCCATTGCCATTCCTCACGCATACATCAAAATCCAACTATTCATAGAAATAAGACATACCTTTTGAACCAATGGATGGATCTGATGTATTTGAGCACTCTAGACCTTCCCAAGAGCTTTATCTCAGAATCTAGAACCTCTACACCTTCATCTTCTCAAGTTTCATGGCTTTATCAACATGTACACACCCTATACATAGCTAGCTCGCGTACGTACTCACCCTATACACATACAACCCACATACATACAGAACCTATACACAGATAGCCCACGTATGCCTCAGAAAATACGGTTTTATGTGAATTTGAGAATTTCACCATCAACCCTTCATGCTACCTCAGACGTTCGCCACTTCATATGTATCCAAAAGTATTTACAAGAAGCTTTACACAAGAAAATAGATATACAATGTGTACAAGTGTGTTCTTAATGAGTGATATTTGCCTCTTAGTTATATCTTCATGTAGCATTACACTTTCCTTATTTTAGAGCTTCTTCATTTAAAATAAATTCTTTTGCAAAGCACTTTGACCCTTGGGCGCTTCTATAAGACTCATGAGGGGTTCTCCAACTTCATATGGTCATAACTCTCTAACCGTGAGGAGTTATGTGGCATTCCACATACCACCAAAAATGGCATGACAAGCACTATCCATCTAGGATAGTTTCACTGACAAATTCATTGTCCTTCATCTAATTATTCCAAAATTAAGCATGGGTTCTCTAACTCTGCAAAGCATCTTCCCATGAGGGATTTCACCATAAGGGGACCACTTTGGATTTCATCCATATTTACTTCTTATCAACCATGAAAAAACAATAATGAGTCATCTTTACATCAAACAATATTGGGTCCATTACCGAAACCTTTGTGCTACGGGGATTTATTCAAGGGTTGACATCAATGACAACCAACCTTAACCAACAATATCCCCCTTTGGCATTGATGGTAACACTCTGATACAATACTAAAATCATATCACTCATGCTCCCCTTGGAACCATGCCTCTGTCCTTTGCATCTGATAAATATTCTCCCCCTATAAACATGCCTCTGTCCTCTGCATCTGATAAATCTACTCCCCCTATAAGCATGCCTCTGTCCTCTGCATATGATCAATCTCTCCCCCTTTGTCATCAATGACAAAGGTATCTTTCCATCTGGGGCTGCCCCCCCTGACCGAACTGTCCTCATATGGTGATTCCTCGTGTAAATATAAGACATATAAGATAAGCATTCAAAAAACATTCATTTTAGAGTAGAAATAACTCCAAGTCTTTGGTGAAGATATTCAAAGGCTTCCTGTGGAAGTGGTTTTGTAAAGATATCTTCCACTTGTTCTTTTTTGCCCACATACTCAACTCTGATATTCTTTTCTGCAACTTGCTCCTGTAGAAAATGATACTTGACTGGAATGTGCTTCGTCTTGGAGTGCATCACCAGGTTTTTTGAGATACTGATGGCGCTTGTATTATCACAATAGATTGGAATGGGCTCATCATACTCAACCTGTATATCTGTCAGAGTTTGTTTCATCCAAAGAACCTGTGTACAAAATGATGTTGCTGCAATATACTCTGTCTCGGCGGTAGATAAAGATACTGATGATTGTTTCTTGCTTACCCTTGATACTAAACACTCACCCAAGTAGAACGCTGCTCCACTAGTGCTTCGTCGGTCATCAATACAACCTACCCAATCTGCATTCATGTAGGCAATAAGTGATAGATCCTTTCCTTTTGGATACCATAATCCAAACTCTTTCGTTCCTTTCAGATATCTAAAAATCCTCTTCACTGCTAATGCATGTGATCCCTTTGGTGTTGCTTGAAATCATGTCACTTGTCCAACTGCCTGCATTACATCTGGTCTAGATGTTGTCACATATAGTAGTCTACCAATCATTGACCTGTATTGCCTCTGATCTGTAGACTTTGAATCATCATCTTTGCTCAACTTGCAACTGGTTTTCATGGGAGTGATAACTGATTTGCAATCTTCCATTCCAAACCTCTTTAGCATTTCTCTGATATACTTGGTTTGAGAAATAAAAATTCCTTGGTTGCTTTGATGTA
>JZKD02S1652870.1:291865-329756 GCA_000966675.3 Picea glauca | reverse complement strand
CCTCAATCGGTCGAAAAATGAAGAAGTTAGGCCTCCTGGAAGTCTCCCTCTTCAAGCTTGTTGTCTATGGTTCTACAATTCGCACCCTCCTTGAACAAACCTGGCTCACATGCTCTTTTAAGCGTAAAAACCAAGCACCGGGTGCAAATGTGCCAATGGTGCAAATTGTAGGACGATTAAGGCACCTCCAGCCCCTAACCGCCTCGACACCTAGGCATATGGCCATGTGACCTCGCGCGTTGGCAAATGGTGGTTAAACCGTTTGAAACCGTGTCAACCGACTCCCGCGCGCCAACTTGGGGTCACATGCAATATATATAAAAGAACCGTGGTCTATTTTAAAACCCACGCGCATATGTTATAACATGGTTATATGGCATGGAATGGAACCACGGGTCGGTGCTATGCCCCGGCTCGCCCCCCTTTCTATTTAACACAATATTCAAATTCAAATAGAATTGCGTTGAACAATGTGACAATGAACAATGGGCGGCATAACAGTTAGCGTAGACTTGTAAAGGTTTGTCGTATGGGAGGTCCGGGGGTCGAACCCCGCGACCTCCATTATTTTTGCATAAACATGTCAACCAACCAACGAGTGACACGTGGCACCAATTGATTGGGCCACGTGTCCTCACAGCAATGACCACCAATGACACGTGTCCTTCCCTGATTCGGTAATCATCAACCAATGAAAACTCACCATGTCATCTACCTACCATGTCATCGTATGGATGTACGACCCTACCACATCACCGTACGGACTGTACGGACATGTACAGTCAACACCCAAAAATTTTGCCTGTTTGCCTTGGCGAACAGATCGCGATATCTTCTCCATACGGACTCCGTTTGAAAAAGTAAATATACCGCCGGAATCAGGAAGACAAGACAGACGCAATGACATTGTTTTCGTCACATTCCGAGCACTTTTAAAATTGAGCAAAATTTGATCCCCTGATCAATAAACTACTAAGCATACTAAGAAAATGATGAAAGCAAACTACCTTTAACTTGCCAACTTACATTCAATGAGAAACTACCCTATGAAAGAAATTAAATAATAAAGTAAGAAAAATCACCTATCTAACCTATTAAAGCAAATAGACAAGCAAGCAAAGACACCTAACTAACCTACTAAAACAAAAGAAAAAACAACGAAAGAAAATAGGCAAGTAAGCAAAGACTTCTCATTGAAAAAATACCTAGCCTAAGAGGCAAGTGGACTAAATGCCTAATGAAAAACTATTTCTCTTGCATGAAAGGAAATTTAAATGCTCAATGCAATACATGAAAGGAAATCTATTCTATTGAAAGCAGGAAAGACTAACAACTAAACTTATGAAAACAAGAAACTATCTCTTCTAATCTACAAAAGCAACAAACTATCTTTAATCTACGAAACACTCAAATATAATGCTGGTGGTTGTGTGAATGCCTTTGGTGGTTATGGATGATATCTCGATGACACTTGACCACAAAGGATAGTTCTAATGGTATAATCTCAATACTAATTTCAATGGAAAAATGAAAGGTGTGAAGTAAACAGTCTAGTGAAAACTTAGCCATGATAAAAGTAATGTTAAATACCTTGCATATTCATGTATAAACCATCAAAAACATAATTATATCATCATTATCTAACTAAGGAATTTAATTTCATTTTAATCTATGAAAGGAAATTGCGTGAAATAAAACTACAATATGTCTATTCTAACCATTCAAAGTAAAATAAAGAAATAATTAAAAACATAAATTTAAAGCATGATATTAAAAAGTAAATTGACAATCTAATTTAACCAACAACTAATTAAATGAAATTTGTATAAACTGAAGTAAGCAAGCTATGACTAGAAACTGGAACTAATTCTATCTATCCATCAAAGATCCCTGTCAAATCAAACCCAAATAGAACTCTGTTTTATTCTAAAAACAACTCTGTTTTAAACTTGTCTGTAAGAAAATAAATAAAAGTGTAATCTGATATCTAGATGCATATGGAGTTAGTGTAGAGACTTTCAAGTCTATTCCTATCCTTCAAAACTAATTCATGCTAACATAATCCATCACACTAACCTGCAAAAGAACAATAAAACAATTAAATCACAACTAACTAATTAAAACATAAAACATGCATGTACAGGAAATAAAAGACAATTTAAATTATGAAATATATAAAAAAACACACTAAACATCACCAGACTGCTGGTGGGCCCCCCATCAAGTTGTGGCTACCCTCTACAAGCACACCACAAACTTTAGCAGGTCGAATTCACCATGAAAGTCAAAAACGCAGTTCTAGCACTATTCTTGCAATGTAAAAACTCAAACAGAGCAAAATCGTTTTTTCTGACAATTCTAATGCTTATGCTACTTGGTTCTTCTACTTAACAATCATCTGACCACCTCAGTGGTATTTATAACATTTACAAACCAAGTGGTCAACCACAGGAGGGTCGAACCACCTCTAAATTCAACAAATTACAATAAATGATGCTCTAACTGTCAAAACAGAGTAAGCTAATAATTGCCTTCTTTGGAGAACTGAAAATGAGTTGTCTGGAGCTTAGTAGCTGGAGGGGGCAATGAAAAACAAAACCCATGTGCCTGATTTGTCCACCATTGGCCACCAATACCATAACCTTCAACTCACCTTGTTTTTTTGTGCAATACTGGGTGCTGGAACGAGTGCCAGATCAAGTACCAGAACGAGTGCTGGATCAAGTGTCGGATCAAGGGATGGACCAAGAAACATGGTGTGTTTTTCCCTGTAATAGCATTAAAACATGAATTAACTCTTGGAAACCATAAAATATGATAAATTAAACTTGATTGAATCACAAAACATGAATTATACATACCTCATGTCGATTATACCATTTTATCATAAAATTCTTCAAAAAGATCCTTTGAAAGATAAAAACACATATGTACATATGGCAAAAAGTGTATAATAATGTCATGAAGATGATCATATCTTGGGCCCAACATACCCCCACACTTACGATTTTGCAGGTCCCACTGCAAACACAAAGAATTCACCCCTCAGAACTTAGGCTTGCTAAGGAGGGTCGGCTTTAGAAGCCTCTCCTTCTTGTTGTGTAGGCTTAGCCTTATGCCTCTTATGTTTCTTTAATTATGCTTTTAAGCTGCGGTTAGATTGGGTCATCCCATCGACCAACAGTTGAAGGGAGTTAACTTTTGTCTGAAGGACTACATTTTCATGATGAAGGTGTGCATCTATTGTCTTCCTCTCTTCTAATTGTTGGATAAGTTGATTGTTTTCTCTTTGTAGCTCCTCTATAGTTGGGGCAAAATCAGTGATCTCCGAGGAAGGCTTAGGTCCTTTGAGAGATGTGGTCAATTTATCAAATTTAGGATCAAGAGTGGGCATGGGTGAAGTAGGTGTGATGGGAGATCAGAAAGGTGAGGTAGGTTCTGATTTTGTTTTCATTTGTGGCTCTAATCCATCTGCAGAGACTTCTCTAGGTTTCTTATGAGGGCTCTCAAGGTCGAAGGATACTTGGATAGGATCCAAAGAAGGTGGAGGTTTTGCATAAGGCTTGATTCTTATGTTCCAGGTACTCTTTCGAAAGGGTCCCTTACCAAATCTATTGGCTCCCCTCTTGTTTGTGGGAATGATGGGAAAGTCTTGCTGCATTACTTCTTGGGGCTTCTTAGGTGTAGGATCAAGAGAAAATGAAGGCATTGGGGGGTCAACAATAGGCTTCTTTTGGTCTTTGTTCTTGGTCTTTTTCCCCGATGAAGAAGTAGGAATATCAACAAGCTTTTGGTATTGTTTTGGTAAAGAGGGAGTTTGTGCAAGGGAGTTTGGAGTTTTTGGAGAGTGAGGCTTGGATGGAGAGATAGTTTTTAGGCTAAGTGGCTTCTTTCCAGTCTTAACTGTCAAGTGAGGATTTTCAAATTGGTAGATAAAGGCATCCCAACTTTGCCCCTACTTCTCTAGTTTGGTAAGAATGAGGAGTTTGATCAAACCATGGTGGAAGAGACTATTATGGGGATTGGTCACATTTTTCCTCACTTGAGAGGACATTTTATCCAAGCTTTTGAGAAAATAAAAAGGGAAGTTTAAAGGTTTATCGAACAAAAAATGAGCCAGCAATATAAAGTGACAAGCTTTGAAGGTGGAGTATCTACCTTCACATGTAATTAACCTTGTGATGACGATAAGGGGATTGACAAATTATAGCTTTATCCACTCCTTAGCATACCCTTTCACTCCTGAAATGCTCTCAAATTTGGTCTTAAACACCCTGTTGTAACTTGAGCACGAAAATTGATGATTCTTGAACCACTTATCTCCCATTCTTGGAAGTTTTGTTACAACAACAATTGACTCTTCTGTGACTGCAAAATTGAGAGACCCTACATGTGTTATCTTGCCATCAAAACTAACTGAAAATTGCATAGAAAGATCATCATTATGGCCTTGCAAACTCAACAAAAATGGACCTCGGCTAGCATAGAAGAACACTTCCCTACACTGTGCAAATTTTGGAATGGAAAACAAGTCTGCATAGGAGGAGGGTTCATATCACTTGGGCATTGTGATAGGGTTTGAATTCACCAAGAAAGGGAGAAATTGAGCCACACAGAGACATGAATTTGGCATGGTCTGAGTGCAATTGGAACAGAGGGAAAATTTTACCAAGAAAGGGTGCAAACAGGTCAATAAATGGCATGGGTTTAACACAGTCTTAGTGTGATTAGAACAAAGGGTGAATTCGACAGAGGTTGGGTGCAATTCCTTAACGCGAGGCAGAGAAAATGGAAAGGGAAAATGAAACAATAGAGTGCCCAACCCGATTTTAGATGCTCTTATGGTGGAGTACATTGCCCACATGTGCGCGTGAGCTGCCATGTGTGGGAGATTCAAATTTGATGGAAAGCTTGGGAGCAATGGAGTGGTGCATACTTAGATCAATGTCCAAGTCTTTTGACTTGGACATTTGATCATAACCATATGAAGCATCTTTTAATCAATGCCTGTAACAAATTTAATTAAATGTGATTGAATTCTAGTTCCTTGGAATCTAGGACAGTTACTGGTATGCAATGCAATGGCACTTCAAATGACACTTTAAACAACATTGCATCCGACACCTCATCCAACACCTCATTCGGTACTTCATCTGGTGCCCCTGTGTTAAGTGCATTTTCGCCTCTTTTAATGGATAACCTGCAATTTTGAAGTGTTTTTGACAACCATAATGGTTAATGAGTAGAGGTGGAGTGCTCCATGCTTACTCATTCCTCTTGTATATGACATATAGTGTCAAAACCTATAATGAACGGGTTATAGCAAGCATAAAACATGTATTGTCAAACCTATAATATGCAACTTGTAATGGAAGATAACCAATAAAGAGTGGTCTGTTAAGCATGAGTTTAGTAATGTATAGCACATAGGATTAAAGCATTTAAAAATAACATGACTATCAATGTAATAACCTATATCATGGTAATAATACAAAAATTCTTGCAAAGACTCCTTTCTCTAGGCAATGATCATTTGTCAGCTCATGAACCCCTCCCCCACACCTAAGTATCGTGACACCTCACAATCAAAAGTATAGGAAACTAGTCAGTATCCCCCAATAGCCGAAGATTTACAGTATGTCAAGTGTAAAGATGAAATTTCATAGATTGGTCCGACGAGACAGTTAGGAGATGGCCCACCTATAGGATAAGAGATCCTATATATAGATAAGAAGAGGTGGTCAAGAGAGTTTCAATATAGTCTTAGAGTCATTTCCTAATGGCAAGTTGATGAGATTCATTAACCTTAGCTTAACCACACATACTCCATGTCATCTTTGTGTACAAGTAATGTCGTACATCAGGACAAATTTAGATTTATTATTTATTTTTTTCAGATCATCATCCTCACTAGGTAGAATGCCCTGCTGGCTGCAAGCCTGTTCAGTACTCTGACGGGCTTACCTAGTCATACCATAGGTCGGTACCCACTGCCAGCAGACCTGTTCAGTATCTCGGCGGGTTAGCCTCTTGTTATCAGACTAATCGGTAGGTGTGGACACTAACAGATCTCCCTAGATCCACCTGGATCTAGAACAAAACAGGACAAGACATGACTCTTTCCCTAAGTTATGACCATTGAATTAGCTAGTAGGAAAGAACAAGTAACATACCTTTGTATTGCTTCCTAGGGTCTCTGTTTCTCCCGCTTCGCTCCGGTGCTCTCGTGAGGTCAAGACCAAGACAACACAAACCAAACAAAATGAAGATAGAAAAATATAGTCAACTGTCAACTTATGTATATGATCAAGGAATTACAATATAAAGTGAGAATGACTTTATGGGAAAAGGACATGTCGTTGTATCATATTAATCGAAAGTAGAAGATACAACCTGATCGCCTTGATGTCACAAGCTTCATTTCGGTGGCTCTTGGCTCCAACACACACACTTGCTCGATCCTTGTATGAAGAAGATCAAATCCTCTTGATAGACTTTCTAGAGTCTCCAAGCTCATGTTCATGCTAATTCCTTCACACAATTCTTTCACCAATTCTCCAATGAATCTTGCTTAACCTTTTCCATGAAAATTCCATCAATATATAGGAGATAATGAGATGGTTACTTGGATAAGAATGATCCCACAATATCAGGGAAACTAGTACAAGGATAATCATTTGAATGCCAACCCATTCTTCTAGAATATTCCCTTCTAGAACCATCGAGAATTCATCTTTTTCCAAGCTTTAGAACAAGTTCGCACCCTAGCTATGTAGCAAAGTGTGAGAAGTTTGCACCCTAGCTTAAGGTAGCCTATGAGAATGGGTCATTCTCGCACCCTAGGATATTAGCAACCTGTGAACTCTCTTCAAAAGTAAGTTTTCTGGGAAGAGATGAATGTAACTTTTCTCAGGAGAAAGTTCTTATGAGGAGCCTGAGTACACCATCATCAATACACCATCATGATGACCAAAATCATGGGTAACACCTCTTAAACCCTCAGAGACTGGCCCTCCATCCTTTAAGATATTAGTATAATATTGCTTATGAAAGAAGATGGGGGAACAACTCTAAAACAACTTTTTCTTTCTTTTTCTTTTTAATTGGGATGGTATTTATGTTAGAAGATGATGTTCCGTTATATTTTTTGTGGTTGTCCTGATGTAAGGGGTACTTAAGCGGATGTGTCCTATCTAAATATATGATATAATCAAGCTATTTAGTGTGTATTCGATGGTACCATTGAGAAAGAACATAAAGGTATCTCTAGGTTTAACTTACTTTCTTCTTTAGTAATTATTGTGATGTTTCCATGACTAACTGCTAATTAGACTTCCCTATTACTCTTTGATAAAGACACTTGAATTACTTACTCAGGTTTCTTGGAAAAACTATACGAGAGACCTCTAGGCTTGATAGTTATGGTATCACTTCCTTATACAGTGGTGAAGCATTTCAAGAGCAACTGTTATAGAATTCCTTAAAAATGATAATTTGCAAAAACCTGGCTAATTACAGTAAGTCACTATTCATTTGATGCTTTAGCAGACACAAAATTCAAGTATAGAAATGTTTTGATGAAATATCCTTGAAACTGTGTACTCCTAGTGAAATAATTATTTACAAAAACCTCTTAGAATTGCCTTATTAACAAAAACTATTTACATATATACAGTAGAAAATCTTTAAAATTTTTTTTTCAAGAATAAGGGGGGGCTTCCCCATCTACTAAGGCCAATGCCTTGTCAGCTGTCATGACCTGTAGAAAATCTTCTCTGGAAATGGGCTTATAATAAAATTTAAGTCGGTGTCCATTCACCACAAAGGAGACTTTTCCATCATCAATTGTTTTAATTTTTACAGCTCCATTGTCATATACAGTGTCTACCTCGTAAGGGCCCAACCAACGGGTGGTAAGTTTTCGTTTGAAGGTTTTGAACCGGGAATCAAACAACATGGCCTAATCACCAAGATGGAAGTGTTTCTTTTTAATAAACTTGTCATGCCGCTTGCTCCTCTGGTTTTGGACTAATATCGTCCGTTGGATGGCATCTTGCCTGATTTCATCCAACTCATTCAATTGTAGGGCTCGTTGTTTCTGAGCCTCATCTAGGTTCAATCCTAATTCTGTGGAAATACAAAAGGTCCTTACTTGGAATTCTATTGGTAAAAGTACTTGTTTATTGTACACTATCTCATAAGGGGTATGCCCAGTGGTATTTCTCCAGGTAGTTCGGTATGCCCACAAAGCCTCTGGGAGCCTATTAGACCAATCTTGGTGATGTAACTGAAAATTCTTGGTCAAGGTGGCTTCCAGAAATTTGTTTGTGGATTCTACCTGACCATTGGCTTGCGAGTGGTATGGAGAAGATTTACAATGTTTAATCCCATATTTCTCTGTTAGCTCTTTCATCATCTTGGAAGTAAATTGAGTGCCTTGGTTGGTAACAATTTCACAAGGGACACTGAAGCAGGTAAAGATGTCTTCATAGATAAATTTGACAACAGACTTCTCTATGGCCTTGAATAGGTCTTTTTCCTCTACCCATTTGGTGACATAGTTCATACAAACCAAGATATAATTCTTCCTATGAGATATGGGTGAAATTGGTCCTACAAAGTCGAGGGCCCATTTTTTGAAGGGTTCTATCATAACTTGGGCATGTAAAGGAATTTCATCAGATGATGTAGGTCTACCTATCCTTTGGCAACTATCACAACTTCTCACATACTTGGTAGCATATTTGAAAATGTTAGGCCAATAGTAACCTGAATGTAACACCTTATATGTTGTATGTTTGTCAAATAAATGGCCACCACATGGTCCATCATGACAAATTCGTAGTATTTTAGGTACCTCATCCTCTCGGACACATCTACGAATAATCAAATGAGGACCTGCACGAAAAATATCATGACCAACCCAAGAGTAATTAGCACTCTGTGTAATAATTTTCCGCTTTTCATGAGGTGACAAATGAGATGGTAACTTTCTAGTAGCCGGATAGTTTTTCATATCTGCAAACCATGGGGTATTGATAGAAAGGGAAAAGAGATGCTCATCTGGGAAACTATCATCTATAGGTATATCATCATCCTCATTATTTATGCAGGAAAGAAAGTCAGCTACTACATTATCATTTCTAGGTCAGTCAAGCACAGTAATATTAAATTCTTGCAATAACAAGAGCCACCTAGTCACTCAGCCATTAGTTATAGATTTATTCATGAGGAATCTAATGGAAGAATGGTTGATGTGTAAAAATAATTCATAACCTGTAATGTAATGAAGAAACTTGTTAATAGCATGAACAACTGCCAATAACTCTTTCTCAGTGAATATGTAGTTCAACTTGGCAGGGGACAAGTTCTTGCTTACAAAATAAATGGCATAGGAATGTTGGTCCTCTTTCTACCCTAATACCCCTCCTATTGTTGTGTCGGAGGCATCAGTGGATATATGAAATGGGAGAGTCCAATTGGGCCCTCTAAGAACTGGTGCAACAAACAACTTAGCTTTCAGGGTTTCGAAGGCATTTTGACAATGCTCAGTCTAGACAATCAACATCTTTTATCAATAATCCAAACATAGGTGCAACAATCTTTGTAAAATTTTCAATAAACCATCAATAATATCTGGCATGTCCAAGAAATATTCTCACCTCTTTCTGAGTCTTGGGGGGTGGGAGTCTAATAATGACCTCAATCTTTTCAGGATTGAATTTTATTCCTTCAGATGAAACATGATGTCCTAGAACCACTCCTTCAGTTAACAACATTTTTCATTTTTCATGACTTAGGGATAGTTTCATTTCCTGGCATTTGATGAAGACTTTTTCTAAGTTGTCTAAGGCTTCTTGGTAAGTTTTTCCATAAACTGTGAATTCATCCATGTAGACCTCCACACAATCATGAATAAGATCGATGAATATCCTTAATATTGCTCGTTGAAATGTGGTAGGAGCATTACACAATCCAAATGGTAAGACCCTATAGGCATAGGTGCCCCAAGGACAAGTAAAGGTAGTCTTTTCCTGGTCCTCGGGTGTTATAAGAATCTGGTTGTACCCGTTGTACCCATATAGAAAGGAGAAATACTTCTTTTTCGAAAAAGGTATCTAGAAATTGGTCAATGAAAGGAAGAGGAAAGTAGTCTTTCAAAGTGGCCTTATTGAGTTCCCGGAAGTCAACACAAATTCTCCATTTCCTGGTCACTTTCTTTAGAACCACTACTAGCGGGGATACCCACTTACTTTCGGAGATGGGATAGATAAATCCGACATTTAACCACTTTTGGATTTCTTCCTTGACTATGTCTTTGAGTGCTACGTTCATCCTTCTCTTGGGTTGCCTAACAGGTGTTACCTCCCCCTGAGTGTATATATGATGGATGAATGTTTCAGGGTGTATACCCTTCTTGTCAGTGTATTCCCAGGAAAATGCTCCTGATTGTTTTTTAAGGATATCTACTAATTGTTTATGTTCGTTTGTATCTAGCCCATAGTTTATATCTAAAAATTTTCCTAGACTAATCTCATAGGGCATAGTATAAGACATGGTAGACTCATCGATTTGGAAAATAAAAGATGTTGAAGACAAAACGGATGGATCTAATTGTTCTTGAAATTGTTCCCCAAACATGTACTCAAATTGGGGAAAAGACTATGCAAAATCCACACATGTAATATCAAAAATGAATTGGTTTAGCACATTTTCTGGTGTATGCTCCTGAAGTGCCCTTGCATGGTCACTAGGCAATATGGGTTCTTCCCAGTCTTCATTCTCGTATGGACATTCAATCTACCATAGATTCTCCATAATTGGTTGAGAAGGAGGGTAAATGGTGAGATTCTAGATAGAGAGTGATCCATATGGATATTGGTGGCCACCCAATGTTTCCAATTGGATCAAAACAGTTTTCTGACAATTTTGACAATTTACTGTTTTTAGCAGTTTTAACTTCGAGGGCCATTTTGAGGGCCTAAATGAAGTTTTTTCAGGATAGAGCTCCACAATTATATCCTTGAGCATGATTGAGCCCCCAAAATGAATCTCCTTGATGATACCTTTCCAATGGGCTATCACACGCCTAAAACGAAGATCGTATGCAAAAGTTATGACCCCAGGAAGTTGATGTACTAACTTACCCAAAAGGAGCCCACATGACTTTTGGCGCTTCATATCCTAGGGTTAGGTTTTTTGATATCTAGGGTTTTTGGAATTCTTTCTTATTGTAAAAATTCCTTCAGAGACTCATTGTAACCTTCTTCTTGCGAATGCGCGCTGCCGTCACATCTCTTTTTAGAGATAAGCTGCCACCATTCCAGGAAGCTTGTTTCCGCTGCATTTTACAGTTTCAGCTTATTTCGTTATTGAATAGAAAACTAGTTTTACGGTGTCTCTGTTTTTTTGTGTTAAGAACCTGTTAATAATATGTATTCATTTATTTCTTCTCATAAAATTCAGATTAGTGGTATCAGAGCGGCCTGCTCCTTGTCATCTTAATGCATGTCCCCAATGAGGTTGGAGTACAAAGAGTTGGGTCTCGAGCTTGTTTCTCTTGAGGAAGGAAGCTCTCGTACACCCAAGAGACCTCCCATGGTAGGAGAAAAGAAATATGATGGGACAGGAGACCCTTTCAAACTGTTGATTGAGGAATCCCTCACGCAACAGAGGAATGAGATGATGGATAGTTTCGTGCAAATCCTTCGACGACTACCAACAGGCCACACATCTTCTTCGAATGAAGGTGTCGCCCCCTTCAAGGTACAAAAAAAATTTGATATTCCATTATTTGAAGGTCATATAGATATAGATGTTGTAGACAAGTTGTTGAATCTACTAGAAGGGTATTTTTCTATCCATAACTTTTCGAACAAAGAAAAGATTACTTTTGTGCTCCTCAAAGTCATTCCCCATGTCAAAGATTGGTGGGAAACTTTCTGTGAGAAAAAAGAAATAGAGGAAAACTCATTATTTTAAGTCATGGACACTTGGGAATCCTTCAGGGATGCTATTAAGGAAAAATACTACCATGTCGGAAGTTATGACAACCTGTATACCAAATGGACCACACTGCGGCAAGAAAAAGACCAAGCAGTGCTAGATTTCACAAATATCTTCCATACCTTGCGCACCAAGTTGGGTATCAAAGATTCAGAGTGACATCTGGTGCTCAAGTATCATACTGCTCTACATATATACATCCAGACTGAAATGGAATTTCTGGACATCTCATCCTTGGGCGCGGCCTACTGATATGCCAACAAAATCGAGCAGAACCTCAAACAAAAGACGCGGCAATTTGGGCCTGGGAACCCCTCACAACAAAAGCCAGGAAGGGGTGGCCCCAACCCACCGAACAAAAGACAGAGAAAAGATGGATAGTATCAGGACAACCAGTCCAAGCCACAAGAAGAGAAGGACACTGGAAATACAAAGAAAGATACCGGGAAGTGGTGCGACTTCCATAAGAGCCCTTGGCATAACACTGCTAACAGCTACTCAAAGTAGTCATTGGTGGCCGAAGTGAAATATTATGAATAATATGTAGATTATGACTTTGAGACAGAACCAGAAAGGGGAAGACAGATCATTGATGTGGAACCCAGTGCCACTGTTGCTACCACCAAGCTCTAGCTCGGTGAACCTGACGAGCCAGAAGAAGGAGAGCGCCTCTTCCATTCATAGATGTGTGTAAAAGGAACCCCACTACACTTCATCATTGATAGTGGTAGCCAGAAGAACCTCATATTAGCAGAGGTCATCAAGCAATTGGCCCTACCAACAATGTCGCACCCACAACTGTACACCATTGGATGGCTCCACCAAGGAAGCGATCTCTGCGTTAGCAAAAGTGTCGACTGTCGTATGTCATCAAGCCCTTCAAAAACGAGGTATTGTGTGATGTTGCTCCTCTTTAAATTTGTGATGTTCTTTTGGGAAACCTTATTTATGGAAACGTCATACTTTATATGAGTCTAGGACTCGTAGTGTTATTATTACTTTGAACAGGAAATTGTACAGGATACCCGAGGTAGTCCCACCTAGCGTTATTTCCTTGATCTCTTCTAAGCAATGCAGGAAGTTCATCTCTCAGACGGGGAAGTTTGTCTTCTTTGTGATTCGCTCTCAGAATAAGTGAAAGATCACAGCCACATCCAGGGTCTCTGCGACTGACCTCTCCACACAGCAGAAGCTAGATAAGGTCATGCAAGAATACTCGGATATCTTCTCCTCACCTACAAGGGTACCTCTGCACTGCCAGGTCAAGCACCCCATTGATCTGACCCCCAACACACCACTACCCAATGGGCCAGTCTATCGTCGCTCTTTGTTATAGAATGAGGAAATCAACCGACAGATCCAAGAACTGCTCCACAAGGGGAACATCCACCCTATCTCATCACCTTATGGGAGCCCAATCATGCTGGTATAGAAGAAAGATGGGACCTGGTGACTCTGTATTGATTACCAGGCACTGAATAAAATCACATTCAGAAACCAGTACACGATTCCTCGAATCGATGACCTCCTTGATCAACTCACGGGGGCCAAATACTTCAATAAGATTGATCTGAAGTCTGGCTACCACCACGTCCCAATAGAATAGACAGATGTATGGAAGACCGCCTTCAAGTCAAGGGAAGGCCTTTTTGAATGGTTGTTCATGCCCTTTAGTTTTGCAAATTCTCCAGCAACTTTCATGAGGATTATGGATGATATCCTATGACCATTCACCAATACCTTTGTAGTGGTGTATCTGGATGACATTCTAATTAATAGCAAGACTTGGGACGAACACTTGTAGCATATTCAACAGGTTCTGCACACCCTGCGGCAGCACAAGCTATACGCCAACTTGGAAAAATGATCCTTCGGCATGTACAGGGTCCATTACATGGACTACATCATTGATCAGCATGGCGTACATGTGGATCCAGCCAAGATCCAAGTCATTTGTGACTGGCCATTCCTAATAACACTCATTGAGCTTCGAAGCTTCTTGGGCCTTGCCAATTTCTACCGTAGGTTTGTGTTGGGTTTCTCCCATATTGCATGGGACCTCAACCAAATAAACAAGGGTGGTGGTAAGGATAAATTTGCATGGGGTTGGTCCCAACAACAAGCGTTCAATGATTTGAAGCAATGCCTATGCGCAGCCCTAATACTTTCACTACCAGACCTGCAACATACTTTTGAGATCCAGATAGATGCTTCAGACTATGTCGTGGGCATCATTCTCACTTAGCACGACCACCCCATGGCCTATCATAGTGAGACACTATCAGATACTGTCTGTAAGTACCCTACTTACAACAACAAAATGTACTCCATTGTGCAAGCATGCCGCCAGTGGATACATTACATTCTTGGGAAGGAGATAGTCATCCACACTGATCATAAGCCACTACAGTTCATACCAACACAGGGAAAATTGCAGAATGACCGCCATCAAAAGTGGTCCACATACTTGCAGCAATTCCACCTCAACATCAAGTATAAAAGAGGAAGCACCAATCACGTCGCTGATTTCCTTAGCAGATCCCCAGTCACGACACTCACCACGATGCTAGACTCTTGCTTCCATGAGACATCTGGATGGCCCCAGCTCTATGAGATAGATCCTGACTTCACCACCATCTACCAAATGTTGGGTGCAAACGCAGTTGTCGATAATTTCCATCTTCAGGATGGGTTGTTGTGTTGTCTGGGCCATATCTATGTTCCATCAAGTGAGTGAGAAAACATGATCTGGGAATCCCACTACAGTCGGGTGGTAGGACACTTCGGTGTTGAAAAGACAGTGCGGATGCTACATAAACATTTCTTTTGGCCGAAACGTTGACAGGAGGTCAACAAGTATATCATGTCCTACATTGCCTGCGCTATTGCCAAACTGACCACTAAGAAACAGGGCCTGTACACCCCTCTTCCTACTCCTGATAGGCCATGGGAATCCATCTCAATGGACTACATGTCAGTCCTCCTAGCCACCAAGCGGGGAAATGACTGTGTTTTTGTGGTTGTTGATCGCTTTTCTAAGATGGTGATTTTGGTTTCCTGCAAGAAGAGCATCACAGCAGAGGCCACTGCCAAGATCTTATTTGAATAAGTCTGGGTACATTTTGGAATCCCACAAACCATTATCACAGATTTGGATAGTATATTTCTCATCACATTCTGGTCGAGCCTCTGATCACTGCTGGACACCAAGCTCACCAAATCCACGGCCTTCCACCGCCAGACAGATGGCCAAACCGAGGTTGTAAATCAAATGATTGTGCATATCCTTCACATGTATAATTCAAAGCACCCTTGCACATGGGATGAGAGCCTTCCCTATGTCCAACATAGCTACAACCGAGCCCTGCATAGCTCAACCGACCACAACCCCTTTCAATTTGGGTTGGGATTCCAACCATTGGGACCCATAGATGTTGCAATTCCCCTTGTGGTCACCTCGACCGACTCATGTCCTGCTCCAAATGAAGCTGACAAAGCCACCCATATCATTGATTGGATCTAACACATCTGCCAATAGGTTCAGGATATCCTACATAAGTCCAATGACAAGTACAAACAACACCATGATCAACATCGGGTGCCGCATAAGTTTCAGGTAGGCGACAAAGTTTGGCTGCACTTGCAGAAAGAATGCGTTACAGGACCCCATCGGAAGCTTCACCCACTCTGTTATGGGCCATACACTATCACCAAGGTTGTGGGGGATAATTCTTTTGAGCTCAACATTCCTCCTTTCCTTGGTCTACACCCAGTGTTCAACGTGGATCTCCTTCTCCCTTATTTCCCACCATTATTGGACACCTCAGAAGTAGCAGAACAGTTGACACCAATAGAGCTCAACCCTGACTTCCTATAACAGGAATCCAATGATCAGATTATGGACAAAAATATCAAGGGCACTCGACAACAAAGGATCCATCTTTGTCGAGTCGTCAAAGTAGGGAAGCTTTTGCACCAAGGCAGGTGGCTCACCCGAGGCCAAATTCAACAGAAATTCCCTCATCTGATGGGGGACCTCAATGAAATGGAGACCATTAATTTCTAAGTAAGGAGTATTGATCCATATGGATATCGGTGGCCACCCACCTTTTCCAACAGGCTCAAAACAATTTTTTGACAATTTTGGCAATTTACTATTTTTAGCAGTTTTAACTTTCGGGGCCATTATGAGGGCCTAAATGAAGGTTTTTCAGGATAGAGATACTCAATGATATCCAAATTCATGATTGAGCCCCCAAAATGAATCTCCTCTATGATACCTTTCCAACGGGCTATCACACACCTAAAACGGAGATCATATGCAAAAGTTACAACCCCGGGAAGTTGATGTACTAACTTACCCAAACGGGGCCCACATGACTTTTGGCGCTTCATCTCCTATGCTTAGGTATTTGGATTTTTAGGGTTTTGGGCATTATTTCTTATTGTAAAAAGGCCTTCAGAGCCTCATTGTAACCTTCTTCTTGTGAATGCGTGCTCTTGTCACATCTCTTCTTAGAGATAAGCCACCACCATTCCAGCAATCTTGTTTCCACTACATTTTACAGTTTCATCTTATTTCGTTATTGAATAGAAAACCAGTTTTACTGTATCTCTGTTATTTTGTGTTAAGAACCTGTAAATAGTCTATATTCATTTCATTCTTCTCATAAAATCTAGATCAGAGAGACCATTCGAGATGGTCATTTCTCCTTCTCTACAGCCAATAAATGCATTGGATGTGGCTAGCTAAGGTCTTCTGAAAATAACAGGATGGCCTTGGGTAGGATCCTTTGAATGAATAACAAGAAAATAGACAGTGTACTCCCATGAGGCTAGAGTAACCATGAAATCATCTAAAATCCCTTCAAGTATGACCCTAGTCTTATCTGCTAATTCCAAAACAGTTGGGGTAGGCCGAAGAAGAGGTTGTAACTGTAATTGCTCCAAGGTAGTAGCAGTCGTAACATTTATGGCTGCCCCTAGGTATTTGAGAGTGTTTCCGATGGAGACCTCCTTAATGGCTATTGTCACTACGGGGTTTCCTAGATTCCCATACTTTTCTAGCTTTGGCTTCTCTGATATGTACTCAGAGAGTCCTCCTACCAAATGTACTATAGGAGGGTCCTTTTGCTTCCTACCTAGCTTCTTGATACACAATTATTTGACTACCTTACTATATATTGGAATGTCTTTAATGGCTTGAAGTAGGGGAATTTTGACACAAATATTTTTTAATTCATTCAAAATGTCAAATTTCGGTCGGGTGGTAGGTTTCGCGATTACCAATCAGTCTGGATAAGGAGGGACCTTTGTAATTTGTGAAGGTTCATTTTGGGGAAGCTTGGGTTCTTGATTCTTTGGGATAATAGCATTTTCCCACCTAGTGTCATCCATGGGTTGTTGGGTGGTTTCCTCTTCTTCTTCCTGGATGACTACTGAAGGTCTTTTCCTATCTAGAACTTTTCCAGATCTTAGTTGCATTTCCTATAATGGAATAGGAGTAATAACATATGTCGGGAAGGCCTGCATCTCAACATTGTTAAGAGGTTGAGGGGGCTTATTATTTGGGTTCGGAACTGGCTATGCCGGTAATAGTGTCGGTTTTGGGGATCTTGCATTTTGAAAATGGAGCGGTTTTTTCTGTGGGATAGGAGGTAAAGGTGGTGGAACAAAACCTGGCAGAAGCTATAGAGTGTTTGATGAGAACTGAGGATAAGGATGGTTGAACATAGGGATAGGTGGAGCTTGAGGGTTTCCTTGGTTGTGTCCTCCCCTCCATCCTTGAATCCAAGGATGTTGGTACTGAGTAGACCATTTTTTCCAACCTAGTGAGTTACACTGTTGTTGTTGACAATAAGGTGGAACTTGACACTATAGATCTGGGTATGTGGGTTGTTTCCTAGGCTTCCATGGCCTCCTAGGTGCATAAGAAGATTCCCCAAAATCTCCACTCCTATAGATGGCTAATAAACCAAGCAATGATGGACATTTTTAAGTCACATGGTCTTCTATACAGAAGCCACAAACTAAAATGTTATCTAATGGGCACTCCCTTGAGGAATGCTTCTTCCTGCATCTTAGGCAAAATATGCTCATTGCTGCATTTTCCTCCTGTTTTTTTTTGAGTTTAAGGGTATCCAACTGAGAATCTATTATTCTTAGGATTTCTATATTGAATTTTTCTAAAAGGTTCCCTATCTTTGCTCTCATGATACCACCTGAACTAACTGGTTTTAAGATTCTATTGTAAGGGTCCCGAACATTCTTTCTTGTTTTGGCTCTACTCCTTGAGTAGTTTTTACACATTTGACATATTTCAGCAAATGGTTTATGAGAGATGTCACATGATGCCATCAGGTTAATAACCTCTAGATATTCTTATGAAATCCCCTTAATGAAAAGATCCCTAACTGCATCCTCTAGGAGAGCATGGTATTTTTACTTCTGGGAGATATAACCAAATATTTCCATATAGTCTTCAAGGGTCTCGTCTTCTAACTTTTGGACTTTAAAGATTTCATTACGAGACTCTTTGGTCTTCCAGTAGTCTTGTTACTTCTTAAGAAATATGTCTTTCATGGATTCTCAAGACCTAATGCTGGATTCTCCCAATCCCATGAACCATCTTAATGCAGAGTCTTTGAGGGTGGCAGGAAAGAGTTTTAATTTCTGGGCATCTTGTACATAGTTGTAGCTCCTGCATAAGATGTCAAATTCAAATAGGAAGGTGTCTGGATCTTCACTATTTTTACCATAAAATGTAGGCAGTTATCAGAGAGGAATATTCTTCATGTTGACATTCAGAATGGTGTGTAAAATAAAAAACCCAAAGGTAGTTTCGGTTTGGTTTCCAGTTTCTTCTTCCTATTTGTATCTTACATTGTTATGGTCCTCCTGATCATCCATATTGGCTTGGTTTCCAAAAAGAGAGTACCTAAGTGGTTTTATCTTTGAAGAGAACAAGGTTTCCCTTTGATGAAAAGGTCTTCCTACTGATTGGATGTCTGGGACTCTACTTGAGCCGATGAGATTATAGGTGCCAAAGTTTCTGTGTCAATTTGAGAGATAATTACATTGGCTAAGCTACCAAAAAAAAGATTCACCTGTTCAGGGTCTATGATATCCTTAAAATTAGAGTCCCCTGGTGGTGGGGTAAAAGAAAAGGTTGTATTGTTTGGTTTTGTGGAAGACTCGAGTGGTCTTGCCTCCTGTCCTAATATGATTGTTGCTTCAGTTTCTTGTTCTATAGTGCTCCTTGTGTTAGTCCCTTCAGAGACTATTTTATCTCTTTGGGTTGATCTAGCTCCTGTTTTTCGGTATCAGTCTGCGGATTTTATAAGCGGAACGTTCCTTCCCCCAAAGAGATCGGAAGGAACCTTGGTTGAAAGGTGTGATTTTGATTTAATGTATCTACCTTGTGGGTCTCTAGGCATATTCATGAAAGAAAGAAAAAAGAAAAATAAAAATCTATCATTCAATTCCTAGGTCTATTCATGAAAGAAAACAAAAGAAAAACTACTATTGGGTTTGGGGGAACCTACTATAGTAGATGTGCAGGTTCTTACCTTTCATCTTAAAATTCCCCTGCCACAAAACTAATGATAAGGTATAAGGATGATCTAATTCCCAATTACTTCTTACCTTAAGACAACTCCCTGGAAACGACGCCAAAATGTTAGGTGATTTATATGTACTAAAAAATACACTAAACTACCCTCAATTAAATTGTCAACTCAGGGTAAGTAAACTTAGAGTTGTAGCAAAATATATGTCAAAGGTGAAAAGGTTGGTAGGAGTATAGTCTAACTATGAAAAGCAACTATCTAGGGCTAATCTACTCAAGCAAACCTATCTAATGAACAAAGCCTACTAAGAAACTTGAAACTAGGTAACCTAAGTACTTTTGGGCCAAGGACTGATGGATAGTTCCTAAGAAAGCGAATGAAAACTCTATGTAAAGCAAACTAGTTCATGATAGTAAGCAAAGGTAAACTATTAAGCATACTAAGCAAATAATGAAATCAAACTACCTTCAACTTGCCAACCTACATTCAATGAGCAACTACCCTATGAAAGAAATTAAATTAGCAAGTAAGAAAAAACACATATCTAACCTATTAAAGCAAATAGACAAGCAAGCAAAGACACCTAACTAACCTACTAAAACAAAAGAAAAAACAACGAAAGAAAATAGGCAAGTAAGCAAAGACTTCTCATTGAAAAACTACCTAGCCTAAGAGGCAAGTGGACTAAATGCCTAATGCAAAACTATTTCTCTTGCATGAAAGGAAATTTAAATGCTCAATGCAATACATGAAAGGAAATCTATTCTATTGAAAGTAGGAAAGACTAACAACTAAACTTATGAAAACAAGAAACTGTCTCTTCCAATCTACAAAAGAAAGAAACTATCTTTAATCTACGAAACACTCAAATATAATGCTGGTGGTTGTGTGAATGCCTTCGATGGTGATGGATGATATCTCGATGACACTTGACCATAAAGGACAGTTCTAATGGTATAAGCTCAATACTAATTTCAATGGCAAAATGAAAGGTGTGAAGTAAACAGTCCAATGAAAACTTAGCCATGATAAAAGTAATGTTAAATACCCTGCATATTCATGTATAAACCATCAACAACATAATGAGATCATCATTATCTAACTAAGGAATTTAATTGCATTTTAATCGGTGAAAATAAATTGCGTGAAATAAAACTACACTATGTCTATTCTAACCATTCAAAGTAAAATAAAGAAATAATTAAAAACAGAAATTTAAAGAATGATATTAAAAAGTAAATTGACAATCTAATTTAACCAACAACTAATTAAATGAAATATGTATAAACTGAAGTAATCAATCTATGACTAGAAACTGGAACTAATTCTATCTATCCATCAAAGATCCATGTCAAATGAAACCCAAATAGAACTCTATTTTATTCTAAAAACAACTCGGTTTTAAACTTGACTGTAAGAAAATAAATAAATATGTAATATGATATCTAGATGCATATGGAGTTAGTGTAGAGACTTGCAAGTCTATTCCTAGCCTACAAAACTAATTCATGCTAACATAATCCATCACACTAACCTGCAAAAGAACAATAAAACAATTAAATCACAGCTAGCTAATTAAAACATAAAACATGCATGTACAGGAAATAAAAGACAATTTAGATTATGAAATATATAAACAACACACTAAACATCACCATACTACTGGTGGGTCCCCCAGCAAGTCATGGCTACCCTCTACAATCACACCACGAACTTCAGCTGGCCGAATTCACCATGAAAGTCAAAAACACAGTTATGGCAATGTAAAAACTCAAACAGAGAAAAATCATTTTTCTGGCAATTCTAATGCTTATGCTACTTGGTTCTTCTACTTAACAATCATCTGACCACCTCAGTGGTATTTATAACATTTAAAAACCAAGTGGTCAAACACAGGAGGGTTGAACCACCTCTATATTCGGCAAATTACAATAAATGATGCTCTAATTGTCAAAACGGAGTAAGCCAATAATCGCCTTCTTTGGAGAACTGAAAAAGAGTTGTCTGGAGCTTAGTAGCTGGAGGGGGTGATGACAAACAAAACCCATGTTCCTAATTTTTCAACTACTAGCCGCCGATACCATAACCACCGACTCGCCTTGCGTTTTTGTGTAATACTGGGTGCTAGAACGAGTGTCAGATCAAGTACTGGAATGAGTGCTGGATCAAGTGTCGGATCAAGTGTTGGACCATGAAACATGGTGTGTTTTTCCCTGTAATAGAAAAAAAAAGATGAATTAACTCTTTTAAACCATAAAATATGATAAATTAAACTTGATTGAATCACATAACATGAATTATACGTACCTCATTCCGATTATACCATTTTATCATAAAATTCTTCAAAAAGATCCTTTGAAAGATAAAAACACATATGTACATATGGCAAAAAGTGTATAATAACGTCATGAAGATGATCATATCTCGGGCCCAACATACCCCCACACTTACGAATTTTATGTAATGAGTTTTAAATGGGCATATTGTTTGATCACAGTAAAAACTGATTCACTCCCCCCTCTCAGTTGTCCAACATTAGTCAATATTTTCAATTGCTTAAAGAAGCTTTAAATGTTGCAAAGTATGACTATAAATCAAATTAATAATAGCAACAATAAGGTTAGCAGGTCAATCTAAACTAGGGTTAGAAGGTGTTAGTAGTTGTTCAAAGATTTGGATGTTTGAAAGTTGTGATCAAAACACTCAAGAGAGAGATCTTATACCAGTGTCTTCATAAGGATAATGGAGTCAATAAGTGGTTGCAAGAATTGAAAGAGAAATATGATAGTAATACATCCAAAGACAAGAGGAATTTGATGGATGAAGTGTTGTTAAGCCAAGGCTTCAACCACCAAACCCTAGGGGAAAACGATTACTAAGGTGTAGGTAACCCTAGGCCTTAGTAGGTATTCCTCCTTATTTAACTTAATGATCAAATTAAAAATGGATAGGATGGAGAACAAGTGCTAGGGTGTTGCAATAAAAAGGCCCTAGCAATGGCTTCAAAACAAAACGGCTCCTTGGCACAATCTAGTAGGTAGATAACAATTAGAACAAGGACAATAACATGTGCTTGATCCCTAGGGTTTGAGATAGCAATTTCATAAATTAATAAAATGTAAAGTAAAACATCATAACCATTAAAGTAAGAGAATAATTACAGAAATTTACTCACATTCACCATGTATCATCAATGCAAAACCCTAGTTGTATACTTTCCACCAAGAAAAATGCCAATTACACCAAAAATAGCCCTCCTTCAACAAGTGCGCACTAGAATTTCAGCCAATAAACCCTAATGAGGGCCCAAATTTCATACCTCACACAAGTGTGAGTCCAAGATGATGAGAAAAAGAGAGTTTTAGCTCTCTACTTATACCATACCAATGACCTTTAATTTTATTTTAGGTCAAAAAGGCCGACATGGCCAAATTTACATCAAAATATTATTTT
Organism: Picea glauca; assembly: GCA_000966675.3. Classification (NCBI taxonomy): domain Eukaryota; kingdom Viridiplantae; phylum Streptophyta; class Pinopsida; order Pinales; family Pinaceae; genus Picea; species Picea glauca. Next base: position 306,729 of record JZKD02S1652870.1, on the reverse strand, counting down.
ACATTAAATGTCCTAATTAAAACCATAAATCAAGTAAAATGATGACGACATGCTCTTTTAGGGTGATGTTAGGCCCTTTTAGGGAAACATTGGATTCTTGGAGAAAAACGTTAGGCCTTCTTGGGCCTTAGGAACCTGCCACATATGCCACTTGGCACATAACTGCCTCCCAAAACCTCCATAAGTATTGGATGACATCATGGGTGTCCTAGGTGACATCATGCACCTTCCAAGGCCTACGTCCTGGTGGAAAGGGCACAACCCCCCTTGGTACAGGTCTGCCAAGCTACCTCTGGTGGAATGTCTTCCTCTTCTCCAGTGCAAATCCTTTGATCTATCTCTTCCCCATGCTAGGGTCTCAACATCCAACTGGTGGGATTTCATCCCCATGGAGGTCCGAACTAATCATATCCCCATGTGTACCTATCCATAAGGGTACCTATCCATCGAGTATGATCTTGAAACATCAAAAGATATGCCCTCCATGGGCTCATAAGTCACAGGGATCATAGAAATGCCAATCACATCTAATCATCAAGTTATTAAACATGTGCATAAAACTCCTTTTACTCGGACTGGTGCTCAAATACATTATACTAATCTACAATCCAAGTTTGGAGGAAACACTAGGACGTCCTATTGGGCTAATGCTCACTAGATGTGGGATGTTTCCGGGAGAGATCAAATCTAAGTCACGTGAGTGGATGAAGTGGCTAAGGGATGTCCAGGCAAGGGGTACAGTGATAGTAGGGAAATGTATAGCTTACCTGTGGGTGCCTCTATAGAGGGTGATTTGCACCTGTCATGGATGCAAATATTTCCAAGCCCATTCATGCCTTTTTATTTTATTTTATTTATTTTTCTTCAAGAATCTAGTTAGGGGCATTGCCCTGACGTGGTGACCAATGGTGGCAATGTTAGCCACAAGAATTTCATGGAAATGAGAAGGATGGATCATGATGAGACCCCCTTTCTCTTGGCCATGCCACCAAGAGACACTACCCTAGCATGGTGACCAACTACTGGTAGTGTCATGATACTACATTCCCATGGACCTAATAGGTTGGCTTGTGATGAGACCCCCTATCATCCAACTAGATCTTGTTTTATTATTTTTATGGGTCCCTATGTGTCGTTCTGAGAATATTTTTACTGCTTTATCAGGGATACTTGTTTGAAGAATCTCAAGGTTTCATTAATTGGATTCTATCTTTTTCCAACTAATTTTACCCTCTAGGCCTTTAGCCCTTTCTTCCCATAAGGTAGAGTACAACCCTTAAATATTTGGCCAACCCAATGCCCAGACTAGTGTAATGGGATGGATGAGTGGGAGAAAGATGGAAAGTGGTAAGTATGGTGGGAGCGGACAATGGATTCTCATGAATCCCCCCAGTGGAAACTCAAAACCTATGGGCACCGGCTTACTAGGGCATCCTATCATTCCCCCCATATATGGTCAAGTAGATAGGTATAAGATCCAAGCGCCCATTAGAAATAAAAATAATTGAATGCACATATTCAAAGGTTTTGAGGATCAGAGTGACACATACCATGATACCCAGAATCATTACCTCATGGCGAAAGATCCATTTTAGCTACATGACTAGGCTGAGATGAAGGATGTTGTTGTTGCTGACAAAGTGGAGGCATTGAAGAATGCAAATATGGGCCCTCTAGGGCCTTTCTCAAGTTGATATTCCTCTTGGTACTCCATGTCTAGGCCCTGTGGGCCTCGAGACATAATCTCCTTAGTTATCCCTAAAGTGAGGGATAACATCTGGATCGAACTCGGGGACCCGTGCTCACCATAGAGCACATGAGAACTTCATCATCTCTTGGCATAACCTGTGACTTGCTTGATATAAACATAAAGTTGTTAGCAATCATTTGGGGTGGTTATATCACCCTCGACTCATATATCATAAAAACGAAAACAACCATATGTACAAATGTGAATGCAAACTATTCTAGCATGAAATGAAAATGGTATGTACAATGAATACAAATGCCTACTTACCTATACTTACCTATTGGATAAATGCTAGGTGTAGTCAAATGACTAGTGAAACCATCCTAGCAATGTCTCACAATACCTGCCTTTGTTTTTCATCATAAACTAAAATAGTGATAAGTTAAGCACAAAAATAACATGGGTTAGAGAATGTATCATATCATCAGAAACCATAAATTCTAACTCATGGAGGTGGGTGGGAGGGATAAAATCATGCCAAGGCATTATATGAGGAAAGTGCTCAATCCACTTTAGGAAGGGACCATGAAAAGTAAAAGGTTCAGAAAACTGACTCAAGAGGTCTAAAAGCTGGCTACCTAGGACATCCTCATAATTTGAAGCCTGGGAAAGGAATTATAAGGATCTAGAACATGAATAAAAAACTCTTAAGGGAAGGTTTAAAGGCTGAGATGATAGACCTTTTCTTGAGGTATTCAACCTACCCTTGAACTCTAGGGTTTGCCTCAGAGTAAACTTAATACAAAAGACATATTTCCCAATGACACCTTTAATGACATAGCAAGGTAAAGTAATCGGAGGTGGCTGGAGAAAGTTGTCACAAGAATCCTTCTTCAGGAAAATACTCTCCTTATTCCTATCATGACCTGAGCATAGTGGAGGTTGATGATCCTCTTCATGGAATGAATCCAAGTTCTCAGAGGAGTATTGATCGAAATCCTTAAGGTATGACCAAAAATCATCATGGAAACATGGGACTACGTCAACCTTGGATATTTGAAAATTATCGGTAATTATATCATCTCCTTGTTGCCACTGGTCAAAATCAAGAGTAACCTGTTGTGATAAATGTAAAGGCAACACTTGGAAATGATTCTCAATGTCATAAATGGGGTCCATATCATAACCAACTACATCCCACTTATGTCTCCCAACATGTATGAACTCATCAATGTTATTAACCATGTCATTGTTTGTATCATAACATGAAGGATTTGAAACCTTCAAGGGATCATCTATATCCTCCTCATTTCCCAAATCATAAAGTAGAAAATCATCGAATTTTTGGAGAGGAGGGTAACTTATTGTGTTTGTTTCTTCTTGTGCAGGAGCTTTGAGGACTTGGGTGTCTTCAACATGCATCATTATTTCATCCTCATGAGTTGCCCCTTCATCGTCAACTGTAAAACAAGGAATATATACTTCATTCGAGGATTCCATTTTGATCCAGATGGATATCGGTGACCACCCACATTTTCCAACTGGCTCAAAACAGTTTTCTGGCAATTTTGGCAATTTACTATTTTTAGCAGTTTTAACTTTTAGGCCCATTTTGAGGGCCTAAATGAACGTTTTTCAGGATCGAGCTCCTCAAAGATATCTAAAGGCATGATTGAGCCCCCAAAATGAATCTCCTCGATGATACCTTTCGAACAGGCTATCACACGCCTAAAACGGAGATTGTATGCAAAAGTTACGACCCCAAGAAGTTGATGCACTAACTTACCCAAACGTTGCACACATGACTTTTGGCGCTTCATCTCCTAGGGTTAGGTTTTCAGATGTCTAGGGTTTTTGGTATTATTTTTTATTGTAAAAATGCCTTTAGAGCCTCATTTTAATCTTCTTCTTGTGAATGTGTGCAACCATCACATCTCTTCTCAGAGATAAGCCGCCACCATTCCAACAAGTTGGTTTTTGTTGCATTTTAGAGTTTAAGGTTATTTCGTTATTGAATAGAAAACTAGTTTTACTGTATCTCTGTTATTTTGTGTTAAGAGCCTGTTAATAATCTGTATTCATTTTTTTCTACTCATAAAATTGGGATCGGTGCTATCAGAGCGTTCTGCTCCTTGTCATCTTAATGCATGTCCCCAACGAGGTCGGAGTACAAAGAGTTGGGTCTCGAGCTTGTTTCTCTTAAGGAAAGAAGCTCTCGCATGCCCAAGCGACCTCTCATGGTAGGAGAAAATAAATATGACAAGATAGGAGATCCTTTCAAACTGCTGATTGAGGAATCCCTCATGCAACAGAGGAACGAGATGATGGATAGTTTCGTGCAAATCCTTCAGCGGCTACCAATAGGCGATGCATTTTCTTCGAACGGAGGCGTCGCCCCCTTCAAGGTACAAATAAACTTTAATATTCCTATATTTGAAGGTCAGATAGATGCATATGTTGTAGACAAGTGGTTGAATCTACTAGAAGGGTATTTTTCTGTCCATAACATTTTAAATAGAGAAAATAAAACTTTTGTGCTCCTCAAAGTCGTTCCCCATGTCAAAGATTGGTGGGAAACCTTCTATGAGAAAAAGGAAACAGAGGAAACCTCATTATTTTTAGTCACTATCACCTGGGAATCCTTCAGGGATTCTATTAAGGAACAATACTACCCTGTTGGAAGTTATGACAACCTGTATACCAAATGGACCACACTGTGGAAAGAAAGAGACCAAGCAATGCCATATTTCACAAATATCTTCCATACCTTTCGCACCAAGATGGGTATCAAATATTTAGAGCGACATTTGGTGCTAAAGTATCACAGTTCTCTACATAGATACATCTAGACTAAAATGGAATTTCTAGACATCTCATCCTTGGGTGTGGCCTACCGATATGCCATCAAAATAGAGCAGAATCTCAAACAAAAGACATGAAAATTTAGGCTTGGGAACCCCTCACGAAAAATCCCGAAAAGGGCAGCCCCAACCCACAGAACAAAGGAAAGATAAAAGATGGACAATATCAGGACTACCAGTCCAAGCTGCAAGCAAAGAAGGACACCGGAAAGACATAGAAAGATACTGAGAAGTGGTGTGACTTCCATAAGATCCCTTGGCATAACACTGTTGACTGTCGCTGGTGGCTGAAGTGAAAGCCTCTAAATCATATGTGGATTCTGACTCTAGGCTAGAACCAGAAAGGGGAAGATGGATCATTAACGCGGAACCCAGTTCCACTGTTGCAACCACCAATCTTCAGCCTGTTAAACCAGACAATCCAGAAGAAGGAGAGTGCCTCTTCCATTCACAGATGTGGGTAAAAGGCACCCCGCTGCACTTCATTGTTGATAGCAGTAGCCAGAAGAACCTCATCTCAGTAGAGGTCATCAAGCGGTTGGCGCTGCCAACAATACTGCACCCAAAACCCTACACCATTGGATGGCTCCACCAAGGAAGCAATCTCCGTGTCATCCAACAGTGTTGACTGTCGTACAACATCAAGCCCTTCAAAGACAAGGTATTGTGTGATGTTGGTCCTCTCAAATTTTGTGATGTTATTTTGGGCCAACATTATTTATGGAAACGTCATGCTATATATGAGGCTAGGCCTCATAGTGTTCTTATTACTTTGAATAGGAAATTGTACAAGATACCTGAGGCAGTCCCACCTAGTGTTATTTCCTTGATCTCTAATAAGAAATGCAGGAAGGTCATCTCTCAGACATGGAAGTTTGTCTTCTTCATGATTAGCTCTCAGAATAAGCGAAAGATCACAGCCACATCTAGGGTCTTTGCGGACAACCTCTACACACAATAGAAGCAAGTAAATAAGGTTGTACTAAGATATCTTCTCCTCACCTAGAGGGGTACCTCTGCACTGCCACATCAAGCACCCCATCGATCTAACCCCCGATGCACCGCTTCCCAATGGGCCAGTCTATCATCACTCTTTGTTAGAGAATGAAGATATCAAGCGATAGATCCAAGAAATTCTCCACAAGGGACACATCCACCCCATCTCATCACCTTGCGGGATCCCAATCATGCTGGTACAGAAGAAAGATGGAACTTTGTGACTCTATATTGATTATCGGGCTCTGAATAAAATCACAACCAGAAATCGGTACCTGATTCCCCGAATCAACGACCTCCTTGATCAACTCACAGGGGTGAAATACTTCAGTAATATTGATCTGAAGTCTGGCTACCACCAGGTCCTCATAGAACAAATAGATGTATCGAAGACCGCCTTCAAGTCAAAGGAAGGCCTTTTTGAATGGTTGATCATGCCCTTTGGTTTTACAAATTCTCTAGCCACATTCATGAGGATGATGGAAGATATCCTATGACCATTCACCAATAATTTTGTAGTGATGTATTTGGATGAATTTCTAATTTACAACAAGACTTTGGCCGAACACTTGTAGCATATTCAGCAGGTTCTACATACCCTGCGCCAGCACAAGCTATACACCAACTTGGAAAAATGCTCCTTCAGCATGGATAGGGTCCATTATTTCGGCTACATCATTGATCAGCATGGGGTACATGTGGATCCATCCAGGATCCAAGTCATCCGTGACTATCCAGCCCCAACAACACTCACTGAGCTTCATAACTTCTTAGGCCTTGCCAATTTCTATCACAGGTTCATGTTGGGATTCTGCCATATTGCATGGGTCATCAGCCAAATAAATAGGGGTGGTCGTAAGGAAACATTTTTGTGGGGCTGGTCCCAACAACAAGAATTCGATGATTTGAAGCAATGCTTGTGCTCAGCCCTAGTACTTTCAGTACCATAGCTGCAACATCCCTTTGAGATCGAGCCAAATGCTTCAGACTATGTTGTAGGCATCGTTCTCACTCAGCACAACCACCCTGTGGCCTATCATAGTGAGACATCATTAGATACTGTCTGTAAGTACCCTACTTACGACAAAGAAATGTACTCCATTGTGAAAGACTACCACCAATGGAGACATTACATTCTTGGGAAGGAGACAATCATCCACACTGATCATAAGCCACTGCAGTTCATGCAGACACAAGGAAAATTACAGAATGACCATGATGAAAAGTGGTCCACATACTTGCAGCAATTCCACTTCAACATCAAGTATAAAATAGGAAGCACCAATCGTGTCGCTGATTGCCTCAATAGACCTCCAGTCGCGGCACTCACCATGGTGCTAGACTCTTGTGGCCATGAGATAGACCCTGACATCACCACCACCTACAAAATCCTGGGTGCAAATGCAGTTGTCGATAATTTCCATCTTCAGGATGGATTGTTGTGTCATCTGGGCCATATATGTGTTCTATCAAGTGAGGGAGTGAAGCTGATCTAGGAAGCCCACTATAGTTGGGTGGCAGGACACTTTGGCTTCGAAAAGACAGTGGTGATGCTACAAAAAAATTTCTACTGGCCGAAACATTGACAGGAGGTCAACAAGTATATCAGGTCCTGCACTGTATGTGCTATTTCAAAATTGACCACTAAAAAATAGGGCCTATACAACCCTCTTCCTACTCCTGACAGGCCATAGGAATCCATCTCAATGGATTACATGTCGGGCCTCCCATCCACCAAGCGGGGAAATGACTGTGTTTTTGTGGTTGTTGATCGCTTTTCTAAGATGGAGATTCTAGTTGCCTGCAATAAGAGCATCACAATAGAGGCCACTGCCAAGCTCTTCTTTGAACGAGTCTGGGTACATTTTGGAATCCCACAAACCATTGTCTCAGATCAGTATAGTAGATTTTATAGCACATTCTTGTCGAGCCTCTGGTCACTGCTCGACACCAAGTTCAACAAATCCACAGCCTTCCACCCCCAGACAGATGACCAAACCGAGGTTGTAAATAGAATGATTGTGCATATCCTTCACATGTATAATTCAAAGCACCCTCGCACATGGGATGAGAGCCTTCCCTATGTCCAACATAGCTACAATCGAGCCCTATATAGCTCAACCAGCCATAGCCCCTTTCAGTTGGTGTTGGGAATCCAACCATTGGGTCCTATAAATGTTGCACTTCCCCTTGCAGTCACCTCGATCGACTCATCTCCTGCTCCAAGTGAAGTTGAAAAATATGCCCGGTTCATTGAGCAGATCCAACACATCCACCAATAAGTTCAAGATATCCTACAGAAGTCCAATGACAAGTACAAACAATGTCATGATCAACATCAGGTGCCACATAAGTTCCAGGTGGGCAACAAAGTTTGGTTGCATTTGCAGTAATAACTCCTTACAAGACCCCATCGAAATATTCTCCCACTCCTTTATGGGCCATACACTATCACCAAGGCCATGGGGGATAATTCTTTTGAGCTCAACATTCCTCATTTCTTTGGCCTGCACCCAGTGTTCAATGTGGATCTTCTTCGCTCTTATTTCCCACCATTATTGGACACCTCAGAAGTAGTAGAACAACTGACACCAACGAGATCAATCCTGACTGCATACAACATGCATCCAATGATCAGATTGTGGACACACAGATCAAGGGCACTTGACAACAAGGGATCCAACTTTATTGAGTCGTCAAAGCAGGGAAGCTCTTGCACCAAGGAAAGTGGCTCACCTGGGGCCAAATTCAACAGAAATTTACTCATCTAATGGGGGAAATCAACGCAATGGAGACCATTTCTTCCTAATGAGGGAGGATTGATCCATGTGGATATCGGTGGCCACCCACCTTTTCCAAGTGGCTCAAAACAATTTTCTGACAATTTTGGCAATTTACTATTTTTAGCAGTTTTAACTTTTGAGGCCATTTTGAGGGCCTAAATGAAGGTTTTTCATGATTTGTCTCCTCAATTATAATTGAAGGCATGATTGAGCCCAAAAAATTAGTCTCCTCGATGATACCTTTCCAACGGGCTATCACATGCCTAAAACGAATATCGTATGCAAAAGTTACGACCCCGGGAATTTGATGTACTAACTTACCCAAATGGGGCCCACATGACTTTTGGCACTTCATCTCCTAGGGTTAGGTTATCGAATGTCTAGGGTCTTTGGATTCATTGTTTATTTTAAAAATTCCTTCAGAGCCTCATTGTAATCTTCTTCTTGTGAATGCACACAACCGTTAGATCTCTTCTCAGAGATAAGCCACCACCATTCCAACAAGTTGGTTTCCGCTGCATTTTACAGTTTCAACTTATTTCGTTATTGAATAGAAAACTAGTTTTACTGTATCTCTATTATTTTTTGTTAAGCACATGTTAATAATCTATACTCATTTTGTTCTTCTCATAAAATCCAGATCATTTGTATCAGAGTGGTCTTCTCCTTGTTGTCTTAATGCATGTCCCCAACGAGGTCGGAGTACAATGAGTTGGGTCTCAAGCTTGTTTATCTTGAGGAAATAAGCTCTCACATGCCCAAGAGACCTCTCATGGTAGGAGAAAATAAATATGAAGGGACATGATATCCTTTCAAACTGTTGATTGAGGAATCCCTCACGCAACAGAGCAGTGAGATAATGGATAATTTTGCTCAAATCCTTTGGTAGCTACCAACAGGCAACATATCTTCTTCAAATGGAGGCACCGCCCCCTTCATGGTACAAATAAACTTTGATATTCCTATATTTGAAGGTTAGATAGATGCAGATGTTGTAGACAAGTGATTGAGTCTACTAGAAGGGTATTTTTTTGTCCATAACTTTTCGAATAGAGGAAATATTACTTTTTCGCTCCTCAAAGTCATCCCCCATGTCAAAGATTGGTGGGAAACCTTCTGTGAGAAAAAGGAAACAGAGAAAACCTCATTATTTTCAGTCACGAGCACCTGGGAATCCTTCAAGGATGTTATTAAAGAACAATACTACCCTATCAGAAGTTACGACGACCTATATACCAAATGGACCACATTGCAGAAAGAAAGAGACGAAGCAGTGCCAAATTTCACAAATATCTTCCATACCTTGCGCACCAAGTGGAGTATCAAATATTTAGAGTGACATATGGTGCTCAAGTATCATAGTGCTCTACATAGATACATCCAGACCAAAATGAAATTTTTGGACATCTCATCCTTGGGCGTGACCTACTGATATGCCGTCAAAATTGAGCAGAAGCTCAAACAAAAGATGCGACAATTTGGGCTTGGTAACCCCTCACAAAAAAATCCAGGAAAGGGCGGCCGGCCCCAACCCATAGAAAAAAGGATAGAGAAAATATGGACAGTATCATGACTACCAATCCAAGCCGCAAGCAAAGAAGGACACCAGAAAGACAAACAAAGATACCGGGAAGTGGTGCGACTTCCATAAGAGCCCTTGGCATAACACTGTTGATTGTCACTCAAAACAGTCGCTGGTGGCCGAAGTGAAAGCCTCTGAATCATATGTGGATTCTGACTCTGAGCCAGAACCAGAAAGGGGAAGACGGATCATTTACGCGGAACCTAGTTCCACTATTTCTACCACCAAACTCCAGCTTGGTGAACCAGACTAGCCATAAGAACGAGAGCGCCTCTTACATTCACAGATGTGGGTAAAAGGCACCTTGATGCACTTCATTTTTGATAGAGGTAGCTAGAATAACCTCATCTCAGAAGAGGTTGTCAAGTGGTTGGCCCTGCCAACAATGCCTCACCCACAAACCTACACCATTGGATGGCTCTGCCAAGGAAGCAATCTCTGCATTCACCAAAAGTGTCGACTATCGTACGACATCAAGCCCTTCAAAGACAAGGTATTGTGTGATGTTTCTCCTCTTGAAGTTTGTGATGTTATTTTGGGCCAACCTTATTTATGGAAACATCATGTTGTATATGAGGCTAGGCCTCGTAGTGTTATTATTAATTTGAACAGGAAAATGTACAGGATACCTGAGGTAGTCCCACCTAGTGCTATTTCCTTGATCTCTACTAAGAAATGCAGAAAGGTCATCTCTTAGACAGGGAAGTTTGTCTTCTTCGTGATTCGCTCTCAGAATAAGCGAAAGATCACAACCACATCTAGGGTTTCTGTGGTCAACCTATCCACACAGTAGAGGCAAGTAGATAAGGTCGTGGAAGAATACTTAGATATCTTCTCCTCACCTACAAGGGTACCTTTGCACTACCAGGTCAAGCACCCCATCGATCTAACCCCCAATGCATCGCTTCCCAATAGGCCAGTCTATCATCACTCTTTGTTAGAGAATGAGGAGATCAAGTGACAAATCCAAGAACTGATCCACAAGGGGCACATCCTCCCCAGCTCATCACCTTGCGAGAGCCCATTCTTGCTGGTATAGAAGAAATATGGAATATGGAAACTATGTATTGACTACCGGGCTACGAATAAAATCACAGTCAGAAACCGGTACCTGATTCCCCGAATCTATGACCTCCTTGATCAACTCACGGGGGAGAAATACTTTAGTAAGATTGATATGAAGTCTGGCTACCACCAGGTCCCAATAGAACAAATAGATGTATGAAGACCTCCTTCAATTCAAAGGAAGACCATTTTGAATGGTTTCTCATGCCCTTTGGTTTGACAAATGCTCCAACCACTTTCATGAGGATGATGGAAAATATCCCGCAACCATTCCCTAATACTTTTGTAGTGGTGTATCTGGATGACATTCTAATTTACAACAAGACTTAGGCTGAAAACTTGCAGCATATTCAACATGTTCAGCATACCCTGAGCCAGCACAAGCTATACACCAACTTGGAAAAATGCTTCTTCAACATGGATAGGGTCCATTACCTAGGCTACACCATTGATCAACATGGTGTACATGTGGATCCAACCAAGATCCAAGTCATCCATGATTGGCTAGCCCCAACAACACTCACTGAGCTTCGGAGCCTCTTGGGCCTTGCCAATTTCTATCGCAGGTTCATGTTGGGATTCTCCCATATTGCATGGGCCCTCAGCCAAATAAACAAGGGTGGTCATAAGGAAACATTTGTCTGGGACCGGTCCCAACAACAAGCATTCAATGATTTGAAGCAACACTTATGCTCAATCCTAGTATGTTCACTACCATACCTGCAAAATCCCTTTGATATCGAGATATATTCTTAAGACTATGTTGTGGGCATCATTCTCACTCAACACGACCACCCTGTGGCCTGTCATAGTGAGACACTGTCAGATACTGTCCATAAGTACCCTACTTACGACAAAGAAATGTACTCCATTGTGAAATCCTGTCGCCAGTGGAGACATTACATTCTTAGGAAGGAGACAGTCATCCACATTGATCATAAGCCATTGTAGTTCATGTAGAAACATGGAAAATTATAGAATGAGCGCCATCAAAAGTGGCCCACATACTTGCAACAATTCCACCTCAACATCAAGTATAAAATAGGAATCACTAATTGTGTCGTTGATTTCCTCAGCAGACTGCCAATCGCGTCACTCACCACAGTGCTAGACTCTTGCGGCCATGAGACATCTGGATGGCCCCAACTCTATGAGACAGATCCTAACTTCGCCACCACCTACCAAATGTTGGGTGCAAATGCAGTTGTCGATAATTTCCATCTTCATGTTAGGTTGTTGTGTCGTCTGGGCCATATCTGTGTTCCATCAAGTGAGCGAGTGAAGATGATCTAGGAAGCCCACTACAGTCGGGTGGCAGGACACTTTGGCTTCGAAAAGACAGTGGCAATGCTACAAAAACATTTCTACTGGCTGAAACTTTGACAGGAGGTCAACATTTCTAGTGGCCATGGGAATCCATCTCAATGGATTACATGTTAGGCCTCCCATCCACCAAGCGGGGAAATTATTTTGTTTTGTGGTTGTTGATCACTTTTCTAAGATGGTGATTCTAGTTACCTGCAAGAAGAGCATCACAGCAGAGGCCACTGCCAAGATCTTCTTTGAAGGAGTCTGGGTACATTTTGGAATCCCACAAACCATTGTCTTAGATTGGGATAGTATATCTCTTAGCACATTCTGGTCGAGCCTTTGGTCACTTCGAGACACCAAGCTCACCAAATCCACGGCCTTCCACTCCCAGACAGATGGCCAAGCCAAGCTGTTAAATTGAATAATTGTGCATATATTTCGCATGTATAATTCAAAGCACCCTTGCACATGGGATGAGAACCTTCCCTATCTCTAGCATACCTACAATTCACTCCTGCATTTCTCAACCAACCACAACCCCTTTCAGGTGGGGTTGGGATCCCAACCATTGGGTCCCATAGATGTTGCACTTCCCCTTATAGTCACCTCGATCGACTCATCTCCTGCTCCAATTGAAGCTGACAAAGCCACCTAGTTTATTGAGCATATCCAACACATCCTCCAACAGGTCCAGGATATCCTACAGAAGTCCAATGACAAGTACAAACAACGCCATGATCAACATTGGGTGCCACATAAGTTCCAGGTGGTGTTGGCAGCCAATTCATTTTTTTTAATTACTCTAAAAAAAGCTGCCTACACCTCTTGTCTAGTTAATGACAAATCATCGTCGCATCATGCTACTAGACATTTGTTTCATTTTTTGCGACAATTGCAATTTGGTTTCGATTCGATTTTCACAACTGAAAGTGTGAAAACAACTCTTTCATCGTTTGGACTGTTGTAGCTTTTTATCGATTTTTCCAAAAGACACTTGACCATTGGATTATCACATGACTGCCAAATATTTTTCAAACTTATGTCCTTTAGCATACTCTTACCTTGATTGCGCATTTGGATCTATTTGATTACCAAGCTGTCGAGCATGAAGATTTACTGGCTACATTTCATTCTATAAAGGTCGTGATTGATTTTGGTCTTATATGATTTCATCCTTATTGCTATGGGCTCTTCACTCATTGATTATATGAGATTTTTTGGTTGCAATGTTCTAAAAACTCTGAAATGTAAACATTTGAATGTGCAACGAATGCATTGGTAAATTTATAAGGTCGATTTGAGGTATGGAAATGGTTTAAGTTTCACAAAGGCGCTTTGATTAAATCTTTTGGATTTCAATTTCATAAATCGATGCTTGGTACATTGTTTTGAGAATTGATATCACATGGAACGATCAATAGTTTCAAACTATGTATTGGCATGATTTAATTAACATTGGTTTAAAACATTTGATTGATACGATGGATCGATGGTTAGTGTTTGATATTGTGTTGGATTAAACTTAACACTTGGCGCATGATTATCACATATGGTGTTGGCTCTATTTCGGATGAATGGCACGTTGATATCATTGTACACCTATTTTTTTGGCCGATACATATGGTTTAAATGATTATGATTATAACTGTACTCAGTCATTAATACAATGCATGGCGGTGGTAATCCCACCACCTTCGCACACATGCAGTTAATTCTGGTCTCTTCGAGAGCTGAAGCTGTCAAACCCTATCGTTTTTTGACTCTGTGCATTGTTTCATTTAGTTCAAACCCTACCATGTACAGAAGCCATGGCTCCTGTCGTAAGGGCCGAGCCCAACGGATGCCAAGCACTGTTGACATTTGATGGTGCATATAGTAACCTGGAAAATCACGGGTGGCTCGCTTTCATGAGGAAGTTCGATGGTTATAACTTCACTGTGGCTTGGCAATTTGCGTTATCATTTGATGGCTTCCGAGCCAAAGTTGGAGATGTCCAGCTTGAAATCATTGAACAGTTTCTCAGCTCGGCAACCAGCCTACCTGTCAAGGGACAAAAATGGTCGAAAATTTGCAAGGTAGATGATGTCCCGTGGACATTACTATTCCAATCTCACACAGTGAACTCATGCGACAGAGGTTTTCCTGCAAAGATGTTGAAACCCCGTTGGTATGATCTCTTGATGATTATCAAGCAATTCGTTACTTGTGAAGGCAGGTACGGGTTCATTTTCTTGTTTCACCTGCGTTTATTAATGGTTTTTATGGGTTCCGAATTTAGTATGCCGCACTATCTGCACCGAATTTTGTTCAAAATGGTAAAAGGTACAAGCATAGCCAGGTTGACACCAGCCTCTTCCATGTGGGGTTGATTAAAATGATTTTTTTTTATGAATTGGGGTTACGTCGTGATTCTTGACATGATTTTCTCAGTCGTAATGGCTTTGAAGAATCGAATCCTCCGCAGGTGGATAAGCCCATGGTGACCGAGAGCAAGCCTACCCCTGTGCCTTATAGTGTTTTTCTACCCAAACCTAAACCCGACTCACCTTTGAATTCGCCTATGGCTGTGACTAAAC
>JZKD02S1652870.1:232738-248294 GCA_000966675.3 Picea glauca | reverse complement strand
TTTTCCTCGAGAAGTCATCTATAAATGAGACATAGTACATAGATTTTCCCAATGATGGGACCGACACAGGTCCAAAAGCATCACTGTGAACTAGCTGTAAAATTCCTTCTGCCCTTGTTGCACTAGAGGGGAATCTTATCCAATTTTGCTTCCCATATAGACAATGTTCACAGAAATCAAAATCCAGAGAGAAATTAGACATACCTTCAACCATACCTTTACCTTGTAGTAGTCGAAGACCCTTCTCTCTGATATGCCCCAGTCTTTGATGCCACAACATAACCTTTTCTTCAGATACTGTAGGAGTTCTTTCTTCTTCAACTTCAATATCAGGAACAATGGAGATATTACACCCATCACTAATAGTGCTTCCTAGTAGCTTATACAGAGTTCCAAACCAAACTCCCCTCATCAACACCATTGCTCCTCAAACCATCCTGCAATTTCCCTTTTCAAAAATTGTTTTTACCCCAGCATCTTCCATTTTGCTTACAGAAATCAAATTTTTGGCCATACCTAGGATGTGTAGAACACCATGCAGTGTTCTTATCCTTCCATCTATGAGTCTCAGCATGACCCTTCCTCTTCCTACAGGGGTACCTCTACACTGCCAAGTCAAGCACCCCATCGATCTAACCCCCAACGCACCGCTTCCCAATAGGCCAGTCTATTGTCGCTCTTTGTTAGAGAATGAGGATATCAAGAGACAGATCAAAGAACTTCTCCACAAGGGGCACATACTCCATAGCTAATCACCTTGCAGGAGCCCAATCGTGCTGGTACAGAAGAAAGATGGAACCTGGTAACTATGTATTGATTATCGGGCTTTGAATAAAATCACAGTCAGAAACCAGTACTAGATTCCCCAAATCGATGACCTCCTTAATCAACTCACGAGGGAAAAATAATTCAGTAATATTGATCTAAATTTTGGCTACCACCAGGTACCGATAGAACAGATAGATGTATGGAAGACCACCTTCAAGTCAAAGGAAGGCCTTTTTGAATGGTTGGTCATGCCCTTTGGTTTGAAAAATGCTCCAACCACTTTCATGAGGATTATGGACGATATCATGCGACCATTCACCAATACTTTTGTAGTGGTGTATCTCGATGACATTCTAATTTATAGCGAGACTTGGGCCAAACACTTGCAGTATATTCAACAGGTTATGCACACCCTGTGCCAGCACAAGCTATACGCCAACTTGGAAAAATGCTACTTCGGCATGGACAGGGTCCATTACCTGGGCTACATCATTTCTCAGCATGGGGTACATGTGGATCCATCCAAGATCCAAGTCATCCGTGACTGGCCAGCCCCAACAACACTCACTGAGCTTCGAAGCTTCTTGGGCCTTGGCAATTTCTATCGCAGGTTCATTTTGGGATTCTTCCATATTGCATGGGCCCTTAGCCAAATAAACAGGGGTCATGGTAAGGAAAAATTTGTGTGGGGTTGGTCCCAACAAAAAGCGTTCGATGATTTGAAGCAATGCTTGTACTCAGGCCCAGTACTTTCACTACCAGAGCTGCAACATCCCTTTGAGATCGAGCCAGATGCTTCAGACTATGTTGTGGATGTCGTTCTCACTCTGTGGCCTATCATAGTGAGACACTATCAGATATTGTCTGTAAGTACCCTACTTACGACAAAGAAATGTACTCCATTGTGCAAGCCTGCCGCCAATGGAGTCATTACATTCTTGGGAAGGAGACAGTCATCCACCCTGATCATAATTCACTACAGTTCATGCAAAAAAAAATAAAATTATAGACTGACCACCATTAAAAGTGGTCCACATACTTGCAGCAATTCCAACTCAACATCAAGTATAAAAGAGGAAGCACCAATCACGTCGTTGATTGCCTCAGCAGACCTCCAATCGCGATACTCACCATGATGCTAGACTCTTGCTGACATGAGACATCTAGATGGCCCCAACTCTATAAGACATACCCTGACTTCGCCACCACCTACCAAATGTTGGGTGAAAACGCAGTTGTCAATAATTTCCATCTTCAGGATGGGTTGTTGTGTCGTTTGGGCCATATCTGTGTTCCATCAAGTGAGTGAGCGAAGATAATATAGGAATCCCACTATCAGGTGGCAGGACACTTCAACTTTGAAAAGACAGTGGCGATGCTACAGAAACATTTCTGCTAGACGAAACATCGACAGAAGGTCAGCAAGTATATTAGGTCCTGCACTACCTATGCTATTTCCAAAATGAACACTAAAACATAGGGCATGTACACCCCTCTTCCTAATCCTGATAGGCCATGGGAATCCATCTCAATGGATTACACATCCAGCCTCCCATCCACCAAGTGGGGAAATGACTGTGTTTGTGTGGTTGTTGATATCTTTTCTAAGATGGCGATTCTGGTTGCCTGCAATAAAGTTGTGGATTTCTATATGGTTTCATTTATCTTGTGTGGTGATTGTATTCAGATATATTTTTATTTATTTTGATATTTTTTATTCAGGTATTTGGTTCTTAACAAGTGGTATCAGAGCACTTTCCTTGGGCAGACATTGTGGGAAAATATTTTTTATTTTTGCAGATTTTTTTCGGAGACGAAAAAAGAGGGCCGTGAAATTCTCGAAGATTTTGGTATATTTTTGTGAAAAAATTGTAGAAAATGGTTGTATATATGAGTTCCTCTAAAAAAAAAACCCAATTTTAAAAAACAAATCGTCCGAAACGGAGTCCGGGAAGTCAAGATATTGAAGTTTTAAAATATGCAAATTTTCAGGATTTTTCTGCAGACGGCATCGATAAATTTTTTATTTTTGTAGCATCTGGAGGCCAAATTTTCCAAAATAAATTACATATCTGAGTTCCTCTCACAATTTCACCCAATTTAAAAAAAAAAATCAGCCAAAATGGAGTCCGGGAAGTGAAGTTATGAGCATTTTAACTTTAGCAGTTTTTTAGGATTTTTCCAGAAAAAGCTGCGATTTTCTGCTGAAACTTATTGGGTCTATTTTTTGGGTTTTTTCATGATGGCTGCAGGAATGAAGAGTTCATAGGGTGCTCATATGGATATTTCCTCTCAAACCCTAAAAGAAATTCTTTAAAAACTCAAAGCCCAATTGTTTCACACATTGATTGACAGATTGGATGCATTTATACATGGCCTCACAAACAACCTCACAGGCAGACTCAATGATAGTTTTGTAGTATTCAATATTCATTGAATAACATGCAAGAGAGATTTCTTATGGAGGGCCTCAGGGATGAATATAATCAATAAATATATGCTTGGTATGATTTTGAGGCCGATTGTGATGATTGGTATATGAATAGTTGTCATTTCTGGGATGACAACCTCTTCCATATTTTATTTGATGACTCTACTCCACCTTCTGTAGAGAGAATCAATGTGAAAAATCGAGAGACAATGATTATTACCAGTGTCCATCCTGCATATTCTACAATGGTATTATTCCTTCTAGATTCTTCTACGACCCTTTTCCATTATGTGGATGAATATTCTTATTTGGATCCACATGACAGGTGTCAGTATTTGGAGCATCATTTTGAGTTGGTTATTGGGTTACAAAATCTTCCACGGGGAGTTCACATGAGCACTTGGACATGGGACCCTAGCTTACAATGGTTGTTGGACTACATTAGCATGGTGGCTTTCCTTTCTACATGGGACCTTGATTCTCCAGTCTTCTTTAGCATTATGGTCCACGATTATCCATGGGACCCTAGTATATGGTTGTACATCAAGCATTGAGGACAACGCTTTCATAAGGGGGATGGAATGTAAGGTAGCTAGAGAGGTAGTGTAAGGTATCTAGAGAGGTAGTGAGGGGGCCTAGAGGGCCCATAGTGATAATAGTGGAGGTCAGTCAATGTAAGGTGGACTAGGTCCACTATATTATTAAATAAGGCCTACTATGGTAGTTAGATATAATAAATGGGTAATTAGATATAATAAATGTAAGAAGACTTCTTAGAAGGTTATACTTCTAGAAGATTCCTCCTCTAGAATGTTTTTATGTGATGGTAGCACTATATAAAGGGTTTCAAGCAATGTAATGAGACATGAAGAGAAATATTGTATTTGGAGTGGTATCTCAATAGGAGGATGTCCCCTCGAAGAGGCAAGTGAACAGGAGAGGATCCCTTCCATAATAGGATCCATTGTATGGTGTTTCCCTACCTCAAGAGTTTCTATAATAAAGTTGTGGTTTTCTATATGGTTTCATATATCTTTTGTGGTGATTGTATTCAAATATCTTTGGATCTATTGTGATATTTTTTATTCAGGTATTTGGTCCTTAACACGAGCCCTTCATAGCTCAACTGACCACAACCCCTTTAAGGTGGGGTTGGGATTCCAACCATTGGGTCCCATAGATGTTCCACTTCCCCTTGTAGTCACCTCGACCGACTTATATCCTGCTCCAATTGAAGCTGAAAAAGATACCCAGTTCATTGAGAGGATCCATCACATCTTCCAATAGGTTCAGGATATCCTACAAAAGTCCAATGACAAGTACAAACAGTGCCATGATCGACATCAGGTGCCACATAAGTTCTAGGTTGTTGATAACGTTTGGTTGCACTTGCAGATAAAACACCTTATAGGACCCCATCAGAAGCATTTCCCACTCTGTTATGGGCCATACACTATCACCAAGGCTGTGGGAGATAATTCTTTGTAGCTCAACATTCCTCCTTTCCTTGGCCTGCACCCAATGTTCAACGTGGATCTTCCTCGCCCTTATTTCCCACCATTATTGGACACCTCAGAAGTAGAAGAACAGATGACAACAATAGAGCTCAACCTTGACTAAATACAACATGCATCCTATGAAAATATTGTGGACACACAGATCAAGGGCACTCGACAACAAAGGATCCAACTTTATCGAGTCGTCAAAGAAGGGTAGCTCCTGCACCAAGGCAAGTGGCTCACCCAGGGCCAAATTCAACAGAAATATTCTCATCTAATGGGGGACCTAAACGCAATGGAGACCATTGCTTCCTAATGAGGGAGGATTGATTTAGATGGATATTGGTGGCCACCCACCTTTTCCAACTATCTCAAAATAGTTTTCTAACAATTTTGGCAATTTACTATTTTTAGCAGTTTTAACTTCCAGGGCCATTTTGAGGGCGTAAATGAAGTTTTTTTTGGGATCGAGCTCCTCAATGATGGACGAACACATGATTTAGCCCCCAAAATTAATCTCCACAATGATACCTTTCGACCGGGCTATCACATGCCTAAAACAGAGATTGTATGAAAAAGTTACGACCTGGAGAAGTTGATGTACTAACTTACCCAAACGGGGCCCACATGACTTTTGGCGCTTCATCTACTAGGGTTAGGTTTTTAGATGTCTAGGGTTTTTGGAATTATTGTTTATTGTAAAACAGCCTTCGGAGCCTCATTGTAATCTTCTTCTTGCGAATGCGTGCAACCATCACATCTCTTCTCAGAGATAAGCTGCCACCATTCCAGCAAGCTAGTTTTTGCTGCATTTTATAGTTTCAACTTATTTTGTTATTGAATAGAAAACCCGTTTTACTGTATCTCTGTTATTTTTTATTAATCACATGTTAATAATCTATATTCATTTCATTCTACTCATAAAATCTAGATAAATGGTATCAGAGCGGTCTGCTCCTTGTCATCTTAATGCATGTCCCCAATGAGGTCAGAGTACAAAGAGTTCAATCTCAAGCTTGTTTCTCTTGAGGACAGAAGCTCTCACACGCCCAAGTGACCTCTCATGGCAGAAGAAATGAAATATGATGGGATAGGATATCCTTTCAAATTGTTGATTGAGGAAGCCCTCATGCAACAAAGCAACGAGATGATGGATAGTTTCGCGAAAATCCTTTGACGACTACCAACAGGCAATGCATCTTCTTCGAACGGAGGTGCCACCCCCTTCAAGGTACAAATAAACTTTAATATTCCTATATTTGAAGGTTAGATAGATACAGCTACTATAGACAAGTGGTTGAATATACTAGAAGGGTAGTTTTCTCTCCATAACTTTTCGAATAGAGAAAATATTACTTTTGCACTCCTCAAAGTCGTTCCCCATGTCAAATATTGGTGGGAAACCTTCTGTGAGAAAAAGGAAATAGAGGAAAACTCATTATTTTCAGTCACTACCACCTAGGAATCCTCCAGGGATTCAATTAGGGAACAATACTACCCTGTCAGAAGTTACGATGACCTGTATACCAAATGGACCACACTGCGGCAAGAAAGAGACCAAGCAGTGCCAGATTTCACAAATATCTTCCATACCTTGTGCACCAAGCTGGGTATCAAATATTCAAAGTGACATCTGGTGCTCAAGTATCACGGTGCTCTAAATAGATACATCTAGACTAAAATTGAATTTCTATACATATCATCGTTGGGCGCGACATACCAATATGCCGTCAAAATCGAGCAGAAGCTCAAACAAAAGATGCGACAATTTGGGCCTACGAACCCCTCACAAAAAAATCCAAGAAAGGGAAGCCCCAACCCATAGAACAATGCACAAAGAAAATATGGACAGTATCAGGACTACCAGTCCAAGCCTCAAGCAAAGAAGGACAACAAAAAGACAAAGAAAGATACTGAGAAGTGTTGTGACTTCCATAAGAGCCCTTGGCATAACACTGCTAACTGCCACTCAAAAAAGTCGTTGGTGGATGAAGTGAAAGCCTCTGAATCAGATGTGGATTATGACTCTGAGGCAAAACCAAAAATGGGAAGATGGATCATTGAGGCAGAACCCAGTGCCATAGTTGCTACCACCAAGCTCCAACCTGGTGAACCAGACGAGCCAGAAGAAGGAGAAAGCCTCTTCCATTCATAGATGTGGGTAAAAGGAACCCCGCTGCACTTCATTGTTGATAGCGGTAGCCAGAAGAACCTCATCTCAGCAGAGGTCATCAAGCGGCTAGCCCTGCCAACAATGCCACACCTATAACCCTACACCATTAGATGGCTCCGCCAAGGAAGTAATATTCGCATCAACGAACAGTGTCAACTGTCGTATGGCATCAAGCCCTTTAAAGAAAAGGTACTGTGTGATGTTCTTTTTGGAAAACCTTATTTATGGAAATGTCATGTTGTATATGAGGCTAGGCCTCGTAGTGTTATTATTATTTTGAATATGAAATTGTACAGGATACCCGAGGAAGTCCCACCTAGTGCTATTTCCTTGATTTCTACTAAGCAATGTAGGAAGGTCATCTCTTAAATGGGGATGTTTTTCTTTTTCATGATTCTCTCTCAGAATAAGTGAAATATCACAACCACATCCAGGGTCTCTACAACCAAACTCTCTACACAACATAAGAAAGTAGATAAGTTCGTGGAAGAATAATTTGATATCTTTTCCTCACCTACAGGGGTACCTCTGCACTGCCAGGTCAAGCACCCCATCGATCTAACCCCTGGTGCACCGCTTCCCAATGGGCCAATCTATCATCGCTCTTTGTTAGAGAATGAGGAGATCAAGCAATAGATCCAATAACTTCTCCACAAGGGGCACATCCGCCCCAATGCATCACCTTGCAGGAGCCCAATCATGATGGTACAGAAAAAAGATGGAACCTGGTGACTCTGTATTGATTACCGGGCTCTGAATAAAATTAGAGTCAGAAACTGGTACTCGATTCCCTGAATCGACGACCTCCTTGGTAAACTCACGGGGGTGAAATACTTCAGTAATATTGATCTAAAGTCTAGCTACCACCAGGTCCCAATAGAACATACAGATGAATGGAAGACCGCCTTCAAGTCAAAGGAAGGAATTTTTGAATGGTTGGTCCTGCCCTTTGGTTTAACAAATGCTCCAGCCACTTTCATGAGGATGATGATGGATGATATCCTGCGACCATTCACCAATACTTTTGTAGTGGTGTATCTGGATGACATTCTAATTTACAACAAGACTTGGGTTGAACACTTGTAACATATTCAATAGGTTCTGCACACGCTGCGCCAGCACAAGCAATACGCCAAATTGGAAAAATTCTCCTTTGGCATGGACAGGGTCCATTACCTGGGCTACATCATTGATCAACATGGCGTACTTGTGGATCTAGACAAGATCCAAGTCATCCATGACTAGCCAGCCCCGACAAGACTCACTGAGCTTCAAAGCTTCTTGGGCCTTACCAATTTCTATTACACGTTCATGTTAGGATTCTCCCATATTGCATGGGTCCTCAGCCAAATAAATAGGGGTGGTGGTAAGGAAAAATTTATGTGGCGCCAGTCCCAAAAAAAATTGCTCGATGATTTGAATCGATGCTTGTGCTCAGCCCTAATAATTTCACTACCAGACCTGCAGCATCCCTTTGATATCGAGACAATTTCTTCAGACTATGATGTGGGTGTCGTTCTCACTTAGCATGGCCACCTTGTGGCCTATCATAGTAAGACACTGTCAGATACTATCCGTAAGTACCCTAATTACGACAAAGAAATGTACTCCATTGTGCAAGCCTGCCGCCAGTGGAGACATTACATTCTTGGGAAAGAGACAGTCATCCACACTGATCATAAGCCACTGCAATTCATGCAGACATAAGGAAAATTACATAATGACCACCATCAAAAGTGGTCCACATACTTGTAGCAATTCCACCTCAACATCAAGTATAAAACATGAAGCACCAATCACATCGTTGATTGCCTTAGCAGACTGCTAGTCACAACACTCACCATGGTGCTAGACTCTTGCGGCCATGAGACATCTGGATGGCCCCAAATCTATGAGACAGACCATGACTTCGCCACCACTTACCAAGTGTTGGGTGCAAATGTAGTTGTCGATAATTTCCATCTTCAGTATGGGTTGTTGTGTCATCTGGGCCATATCTATGTTCCATCAAGTGAGAGAGCGAAGCTGATCTGGGAATCCTACTACAGTCAGGTGGAAAGGCACTTCGGCTTCGAAAATACAGTGGCGATGCTATAGAAACATTTATACTGGCCGAAACTTTGATAGGAGGTCAAAAAGTATATCAGGTCCTACACTGCCTATGTTATTGCCAAACCGACCACTAAAAAATAGGGCCTGTACAACACTCTTCCTACTCCTGACAGGCCATAGGAATCCATCTCAATGGATTACATGTCGGGCCTCCCATCCACCAAGTGGGGAAATGACTGTGTTTTTGTGGTTGTTGATCGGTTTTCTAAGATGGCGATGCTAGTTGCCTGCAAGAAGAGCATCAAAGTAGAGGCCACTGGCAAGCTCTTATTTAAACGAGTCTGGGTACATTTTGGAATCCCACAAACTATTTTCTCAGATCGGTATATTATATTTCTCAACACATTCTGGTCGAGCCTCTGGTCACTTCTAGACACCAAGCTCACCAAATCCACGACCTTCCACCCCCAGACAGATGGCCAAACCGACGTTGTAAATTGAATGATTGTGCATATCCTTCTCATGTATAATTCAAAGCACCCTCGCACATGGGATGAGAGCATTCCCTATGTCCAACATATCTACAATCGAGCCCTGCATAGCTCAACCGACCACAACCCCTTTTAGGTGGGGTTGGGATTTCAACCATTGGGTCCCATAGATGTTGCACTTCCCCTTCCAGTCACCTCGATCGAATCATCTCATACTCCAACTGAAGTTGACAAAACCACCCAGTTCATTTAGTGGATCTAGCACATCTTCCAATAGGTTCAATATATCCTATAGAAGTCCAATGATAAGTACAAACAGTGCCATGATCAACATCAGGTGCCACATAAGTTCTAGATGGATGAGAAAGTTTGGTTTCACTTGCAGAAAGAAATCCCTACAAGACTGCATCGGAAGCTTCGCCCACTCCATTATGGGCCATACACTATCACCAAGGACATGGGGAATAATGATTTTGAGCTCAACATTCCTCCTTTCCTTGGCCTGCACACAATGTTCAACATGGATCTTCTTCGTCCTTATTTCCCACCATTATTGGACACCTCAGAAGTAGCAGAACAATTGACACCAACATAAATCAACCCATACTGCATACAACATGCATCCAATGATCATATTGTGGACACATGGATCAAGGGAACGCGACAACAAAGGATCCAACTTTATCGAGTCGTCAAAGCAGGGAAACTCCTACACCAAGGAAAGTGGCTCACCCGGGGCCAAATTCAACAGACATTTCCTCATCTAATGGGGGAACTCAATGAAATGAAGACCATTTATTCCTAAGGAGGGAGGATTAATCCATATGGATATCAATGGCCACCCACCTTTTCCAACTGGCTCAAAATAGTTTTCTGACAATTTTGGCAATTTACTATTTTTAACAGTTTTAACTTCTGGGGCCATTTTGAGGGCCTAAATGAATGATTTCTGAGATTGAGATCCTTGATGATATAAAAATGCATGATTGGTCCCCCAAAATGAATCTCCTCGACTATACCTTTCCAATGGGCTATCACACGCCTAAAAATGAGATCGTATGCAAAAGTTACGATCTCGGGAAGTTGATGTACTAACTTACCCAAATAGGGCCCACATGACTTTTGGCGCTTCATTTCCTAGGGTTAGGTTTTTGGAATTATTTTTTATTGTAAAACTTCCTTCAAAGCCTCATTTTAATCTTCTTCTTATGAATTCACACAACTGTCACATCTCTTCTCAGAGATAAGCCGCCACCATTCCAAAGCAAGCTGGTTTCTGCTACATTTTACAGTTTCAACTTATTTCATTATTGAATAGAAAACCAGTTTTACTGTATCTCTGTTAGTTTGTGTTAAGCACTTATTAATAATCTATATTCACTTCATTCTACTCATAAAATACAGATCAGTGTTATCAGAGTGGTCTGCTCCTTGTCGTCTTAATGCATGTCCCCAACAAGGTTGGAGTACAAAGAGTTGGGTCTCAAGCTTGTTTCTCTTGAGGATAGAAGCTCTCGCATGCCTAAGAAACATCTCATTGCAAGAGAAAATAAATATGATTGGACATGATATCCTTTCAAACTGTTGATTGAGGAAGCCCTCGCGCTACAAAGGAAAGAGATGATGGATAGTTTCACGCAAATCCTTCGACGACTACCAGCAAGCGACACATCTTCTTCGAACGGAGGCACCGCCCCCTTCAAGGTACAAATAAACTTCGATATTCCTATATTTGAAGTTCATATAGATGCAACTACTATAGACAAGTGGTTGAATATACTAGAAGGTTATTTTTCTATCCATAACTTTTCGAATAGAAAAACGATTACCTTTGCACTCCTCAAAGTAGTTCCCCATGTCAAATATTGGTGGGAAACCTTCTGTGAGAAAAAGGAAATAGAGGAATCCTCATTATTTTTAGTCACGACCACCTGGGAATCCTTTAAGGATTCTATTAAGGAACAATACTACCCTATCGAAAGTTACGATGACCTATATACCAAATGGACCACACTGCGGCAAGAAATACACCAAGTAGTGCCATATTTCACAAATATCTTCCATACCTTGTGCACCAAGCTGGGTATCAAAGATTCAGAGTGACATCTGGTGCTCAAGTATCGTAGTGCTCTACATATATACATCCAGACCGAAATGTAATTTCTAGACATCTCATCCTTGGGTGCGAACTACCGATATGCCATCAAAATTGAGCAGAAGCTCAAACAAAAGATGCGACAATTTGGGCTTGGGAACCCCGCACAACAATAGCTAGGAAAGGGTAGCCCCAACCCATATAACAACAGATAGATCAAATATGGATAGTATCATGACTACTGTTATAACCCTAAATTGCATTATCCCTTCTTACCTGGCATCAGGCCTACTCATTGCCTTTCCTTGCCTAAGCCATGCTGAACAAACTCTTCAAAAACCTCCTAAAACAAGTAACTCGCGCCCTAACCTAGCACTGGGCACGTTGGGATGCTGGCAGGCCTTCTGCAGCACACGTGTGAACGCTGGCTGGTCCACTACAGCCCGCGTTTACCTAACAAAGCAAAAAATCAGGAAATTTTCCATCGGGACGAAGAGATTTTTGTCAGTTAGTTGGAACTCCCAGCCATGCATGGCTGAGAGTTCGCCAAAAACCCTAGCTCCTTCTAGCCTATAAAAGGAGGGGTAGGGGTACTATTCAAAGGAGGAAAAATCATAGCAAAGAAACTCTGCCAAATTGACAAGTCCGTTTTGTCCCAACCCTTTAGCTTTGCCTCAATCTTTAGAAGAAATTCATGCAAAAGCAGTTGGAGGACAAAAGAAGAGGAGGAGCCCAGGATCAGGATCGAGGAACGGTGGCTGGTCTTTGAAATCATTGTAAGTTGATTCATATTGAGATTAATGAAAAAAATACTTTTCCCGTCCCAAATACATGAATCTCATCTATGTTATTTGATTTATGTTTTATCTCTAACCCTCTAGTAGATCAGTAGCATGCATGCGTAGTTTTGTCTTGATTGCAGGAAGCTTTGTGGAAGGAGCAGCAACAGCAAGGAGATAAAAGCTCAACGAAGGATCTACGTCAATCGTCGATAAAAAGGTTAGTTGATTCTTCCTGTGTTTTCCTGAGAAAAAGGGTTATAGGTTTGGGTAGGAGGTTAAAAGTTATTCTTGAAGGGTCATGATCTGCATGCAAGTTTAAAGCCCTATCTTGCTAGTCCGTAGGGTAGAAAAACCCACAACAGAATTGGCGACTCCACTGGGGATAGTCTTACTCTTAGGGTTTTCGGATTTGGTTAAAGATATTTTGGGTAGTTCAAAGAAATCCAGTCTCAGCTTCTTTGTTTATTTTTGTTTTCTGTTAGGTCAATGCTAGCAGGGAACCTGGTTATCAATACCAGTCTTCCTTGACTGACACTTGACATTTATTCACAGGACACACAGAGGTACACGTGGCCTGCAGAAGGCCTGCAAGCGTGTGCCCACGCCCTAACCTTCTACAGCCTGCGTGTGAATTCCTGCTGTAGTGGTTTCAGTAGCATGTAGAGCCCAGGAAGCTTAAGAGGCAGTCCCCTCTTCCCTGTCAGAAGTTTATCTTCTCAGGGGGCTTTCTAGATCCTGTCTGGGTCTTGATTGGTATACTGTCTTGTGTTTCAGTCTGTCTTATTGTATTGTTTTTCTTTACGTTGGTTTTTCTTTTTGCAAACCTTGCTTTTCTGTTAAAGTGATAGCATCTAACCCTTTTAGAGACTCTGGTTGTCAATACCAGAAGCCTTTTTCAGGATTAGACTATCTGTGTGTGATTTTATCTCAGTTTTTACACAGACCCGCAGTCTGTTTAAGGCTAGACCGCGGGTACCCGCGCTCTGTAGAAGCTCAGAAC
The DNA here is from genome assembly GCA_000966675.3 of Picea glauca. Taxonomy (NCBI): domain Eukaryota; kingdom Viridiplantae; phylum Streptophyta; class Pinopsida; order Pinales; family Pinaceae; genus Picea; species Picea glauca. The sequence continues at coordinate 235,003 of JZKD02S1652870.1, read as the reverse complement.
GCATGTGCACGCGTGCTGTATTGGTGACAGTTGCGGGCCTGATTGCAGCTTTTCAGCTTGGGTGGGGCAGTCATCCCCTCCTATGGTGAGAATATATTCTTTCAGGGGTCTAGATTCTGGGGCTGAACAGTCAGCAGGTTAGGGCAGTTCACCCTTAGCTTGTGCTGTTTTTTTTATTTTTTATAGAAAAGACAAAAGAGAAAAAAAAATTGTTTTATGGTTTTTAGGCAAGTGTTATAATTGGTGCTGTTGTGATTGCTTTGTTGCATTTTTTGTGCTCTGATTCTGTTTGCGATCTGCGCTTTAAGCCAAAGTTTTCCTTTATTCTCTTGGTTTTGATCTTGTCATCATTTTTCCTTGTTGCGTGATTTTGCAATAAAAAATAAATAAAAAAAATTGTGTCATTTTCTTCTTGATTTTGAGGATTGCATTGTTGCATCAGTAGCTAGGAAAGAAGTCTGTTTTGCATAAGTTTTTGCAGTGCGTGTCAAGTATAAGTAGCTCGCAGATCTGAGTGAAAATCCTTCATATTTACTGCATAAAATCTTAGTAATTTCGAAACGAAAAAGAAGTCTTTCTTGTTGAAAAGTTGTTGGTTCTGCATTTTCATAAAAGTTTGTTTCCAAGCATTTTGTTCTTTTTTTTTGCTTTGAGTCTTTTTACACACCATCAGTTTCACTTCCGCACCTCGAGACTTAACAAAGCCCTTTAAAAGCAACGCTAAATAAAATCAAGTAGACTTTTCTGTTTGTAGGGTGCATACAATAGCTTAAGAATAGGGCCTTGGAATAGGTTGGAGAGTAAATTCTCCAAGGCCACCCAAACCAAACATTGGAGTCTGTCAATAGGGAGTGTAGAAGTCCAGTTATGGAAAGTTATTCAGGACCCCCCTCTAACACAGGGGCTAAACACGAGGTCGCATAAGGAAAGGCAGTGGAGATAACCCCTCCAAAGTTGGACTGAGCATTGCGGAGAACACATATAGAGGATCTGTTAAGGGATTCCGTCGTTAGCATTTGCCACGAAGCTTCTTGGGTCTTGAATCCGTTCGAGGTCCTCAGTCATCTTCCAGAACACTTGCTCTCGATACCCTTGACAGGTTTTGGGCTTGATACCCTGCTCATTGTGGTCTACCCGACTACCAACTGTACCCGCCTGAGAGCTGTTCACGTGCTGGCAAACTAGCTGCCAATATTTTCTAGGGACATACACAGGTGACTGCGGAGGTATACCATGGTACCTAGGATGGACATCAGACCAACGCTTTGCAGAGTAGACCTGGAGGGTGCTTCCGTATTCGAGTTTCACTTGCACCAATAAGGTACTCTAGTGTTGGTTGTTGTAACTGTTCTTCCTACTAATATGGTGCTTGCTTGATTTATCATCTAGGGGCTTTCTTTTAGTGCGTGTTACTGTTTATTCATGTAGAATACCTTAGCGTGTCGTGAATATTCTCACAAAGTGGAGGATTCAGAGCTCCACCGGTCATGAAGGCTTCTGGGCCTACCGCCGGTTATACTGGAGCCACCCCCGCCACCACTGAGGCGGAAGTTAGACCACCGAGGGTCTTTCGAAGCAACCGGGGCCTTTGATCCTGAACAACCCCCCGAGGAATCGACCGTCAATATTGGATTGGTTGAAACCTTAAAGACTGATACTTGGCCAGACGTTATTGTGCCAATTCAATTTTACGAACGCCTGTCAGTGCCTAACCCAGTTATGGAACAAATCTCTGGGAATTCTTCCATTCCTATCACCATTGTTACCACAGGAGAAGATTCTCCTAACTTGCCTTTGTCGGCGGTCCGGGCCACCACGGTCTCGGTCGCAACTACGTCGCACAGTGGACCGATCCCATCTATGGAGGTGGCCACACCTCTTTACACACCTAGTGCGACAGGCGCTCCTTTTTCATACGGTATGCCTAGTTCAGGTACCAGTCCTGTACTCACCTCCTCTACTTTACAGACTTTGGGTTTGGGGGCAGGGAGCTCTAACGCTCCTCTGCAAGGTCAACTCGGGGGCATTCCTATCCATTTCAATGCTTTTCCTTACGTTGGAGGTCATATCCCTCCTTCGTCCCCTTCTCTCGGTGGATCGCATCAGCAGTCTGCCGGGCAGCCTACACACACAAGTGCTTTTGGAGCCGGGAGTCAAGGAACACCTGTGCAAACTCATCCGGTAGGTTCGTCACCGTTTCTCGGGAATGGGACGTTTGGTAATAACACTTTAGCATCCGCTGCTTTCCCATATGGGGGCACACCT
>JZKD02S1652870.1:195304-213621 GCA_000966675.3 Picea glauca | reverse complement strand
GATGCTCCAAAGACTGACACCTATCATGTGGATCCAAATAAGAAGATCCATCCACATAGTGGAAAAGGGTTGTAGCAGAATCTGGAAGGAATAATACCACTGTAGAATATGTAGACTGAACGCTTGTAACTAGCTCCTAATGTGGGACATTTATGTTCTCTACAGAAGGTGGAGTAGATTCATCAAATAAAATATGAAAGTGGTTGTCATCCCAGAAATGACAACTATCCATATACCAATCATCATAATCGGCCTCAAAATCATACCAATCATATATTTCTTGATTATATTCATCCCTGAGGCCCTCTGTAAGAAATCTCTCGTGCATGTTATTCAATGAATCTTGAATACTACAAAAACTATCATTGAGGCCATCTGTGAGGCTGTCTATGAGACTGTCTGTGAGGCCATATAGTGCTACCATCACCTAAGAACATTCTAGAGGAGGAATCTTCTAGAAGTAGAACCTTCTAAGAAGTCTTCTTACATTTATTATATCTAATTACCCATTTATTATATCTAACTAACATAGTGGGTCTTATTTAATAATATAGTGGACCTAGTCCACCTTGCATTGAATGACCTCCACTATTATCACTATGGGCCCTCTAGGCCCCCCCACTACCTCTCTAGCTACCTAACACTACCTCTCTAGCTACCTTACACAAGATCCCGAAAAGGAAAGTGATTAACCTCATTTTCTTCTTCCTGTTTAAGGGGTAAAGGATTGTGGATGGATTCATCAGAGAGAGGAGGGTATGTCAACACTTCATCATCTTGTCCAGGTTCCATATCCTTAACTATGTCTTCAACATTCCTTCTCTCTTCCCTGTGTGGTTGGAAAACCTCATCAAGATCTTTTCCCTCAACATTTGGTTGATCAAAAATTTGTTCCCCTTCTTCTTGGAAATCATCAGTAAAGGTTTCAAGGGAAACTAATCTTTCCAAACCAAGAGTGACTGGGGTACCTTTAGGGTCATTGATTTTAGTCTAGAGAGAAGATGTGTTCTCCCTTGGAAAAAAATATATTTGCCTCGATTTGCATGCCCATGTTGAAGGCTTCGTTTAGTGTTTTTGGCCTCTTTTTACTTAGGAGAAACCCCAAATGCACCCAGAGTGCATTGATATAAAGATACACGAGGTACTTGTTTTCAGGACAATGGATGCTAGGAATATGATATACCAAATCCTCAAACCTAAACTCGAAGTCCCTGACAGTCTCATTCTTAGTTTGTTTTACACATTCGAGTCTTTTTAGTAACGTTTGGATATCTTCCATTTTCAAACCCCATATTTTGAGAAATATTTCTTCTAACTGGTCCATAGATGTGATACTAGCAACAGAGAGATTGATGGGTATTCTATATGCACTTAAAAACACTAAAAACCCTCAATTAAATTGTCAACCCGGGGTAATTAAACTTAGAGTTGTAGCACTATATGTGTCAAGGTAGAAAGGCTAGAGGTAGTATAGTCTAACTAAGGAAATGGGATATTGAAGGGCTAATCTACTCAAGCAAATACTACTAATGATCAAACCCTACTAAGAAAATTAAACTATGTACCCTAAGTAACCTTTGAACAAAGGATCTATGGATAGTTCTAAGAAAGCAAATGAAACCCCTACTTAAAAGAAAATTAACTTAATCATGGCAATAAGAAAAAACAAAATATCTATCTAATAATCAATAACAACATCAAACTACTTTAATTAACCTATTCAAATTCAATAAGCAACTATCCTATGAAAGCAAGTAAATAGACAACCAACTACCCTATCAAAGAAAAATAGACAAGCAAGCAACTACCCTATTAAAGCAAAATAGACAAGCAAGCAAACAACTAACTAACCTATGATAACTTCTACAACAAGTAAACTAATCAAAATTACTCAATAAGCAACTAATCAAACTAATAAGCAGGTGAACTCTATTCCTAAATTAAATTTCACAATAACTTCTAATTTATAAAAAGAAATCTTAATATACTAAATTCAAAGCATCAACAACTACTCTTTATTCTACGATAAGGAAACTATTCTTTAATCTACCAAAGCTAGGAGACTATTCTCTAGAAAGCAAGGAAACTATCCTCTAATCTATTAAAGCAAGGAAACTCAAATATAATGTTGATGGTTGCCTTCGGTGTATTATGATATCACGATGGCATTTAACAATTAACGATAACTCAAGAGAGATAAACTCAATATTGACTTCGATATCAAAGTGAAAAGTGTGAATTAGACAATCCAATGAGAACTTAGCCATTATAGAAGCAACATCAACTATCATGCATATCCATGTGATTCTTCAATTTATGCACTAGTCATCTACAGTATAAAAACACTATTCTATTAAATTCAAATGCATTCTACACTAATATAAGAAAATTCATACTACTTAGATTCATAACAGAAAACTAAACTTAATAATCAACTTCGAATTGAAATTGCAACCTAGATCTAGAAAAGGAAATTGCATAAAGTAAACTAAACTAATCATATTTTAACAATTCAAATTGCAAAAGAGGAAATGCTCATAAAACATAAATTAAATCCTATTTTCTATTTCATCATATGACAAGAAATTAGATGAACAAACTAACTAACAACTAGATAGGAAAAAATAAATAGCAATTAGATAAGCAACTGAAAATGAAAACTAACAACTAACAACTATCCATCCACTGAAACCTTGCCAAAGAAATCATGAACTAAATACCTTGTTTTAACTCTGTTTTAAATTCTATTTCATCATATAGAAAATCTAACTATCATCTAATTACACACAGGGGTTAGTTTCTAATCTTGCAAGCTAGTTCCTACCAATTAAAAAGTCATTGCATATTAACACTAGCCTCCACAATAACCTGCAAAAATGAACTAAAACAATTAAATTATAAACAACAATTTATACAGTAAAGAAGCATAATGAAAACTCATGTACAGGAAATAAATAAAATGCTGACTACACTATTCAATTCACAAGAAAACTAATTAGATATTCACTTAGACTATTGGTGCCCCCCACCAACAAGTCGTGGCTACTCTTCAAAGACAAACCACGAGCTCAACAACATGAATTCAAGATTAAAATAAGAAATGCAGTTTTACACAATCTTAGCAAAATGTGTCTGAAAATAGAAAAACAGAGATGAACTATATTTTTCTCTCTAACACTATATGTCTTACCACTGAGGTGGTATTTATAGATTTACAAGCTGAGAGGTTGACCATTGGAAGGGTAGACCTTCTCTAAAAACAACAAATCACATTCAATGCATCCTAACTGTCAGTGGCTTCTAGAAACAAGGCGAGCCAATAATCACCCATCATAACAACCCAAATCGAGTTGCAGAAGCTTAGTAGCTAGAGGCCACGAGCATAAGAAAAAACCATGTCTCTGATTCACCCATCGTTGGCCATCGATATGATAACCTCCAGATCGCCCATGGTTTTATTGTAGGACGAAGTGTCGAACGAAGTGTCAGATGGAGTACTGGACTAAGTGTTAGATGGAGTATCGGATGGAGTGTCAGATGCAAAAATGAGTTGTGATTTCTCCCTGTGACCCACAAAATGCGAATTAGTTTCTTGAAAATCGTTAAAACATGCTGAATTACACTCAAAACCATCATAAAACATGAATCATGCATACCTGGTATGAATCATGGCATTTCAACACAAAATCTCTTCAAAACAGGAAAATACATATACACATTTGGTAAAAAAGGATCCAATCAACATCATTATATTAACCATATCGTGGGCCCAACATTACCGCCACACCTAATATTTTCCAGGTCCCACTGCAAACAAAAAGAAATTGCCCCTCATGGCTAAGCTTGTTGAGGAGGATCATCTTTAGAAGCTTCTCCTTCTTGCTGTGAAGATTTTGTATTTTGCCTCTTGTGTTGCTTCAATTGTGCACTGAGGTTGCGGTTGGATTTGGTCATCTCATCAACCAACCTTTGAAGGGAATTATCCTTTGCTTGGAGGACTACATTATCATGGTGAAGATGTGTGTCCATAGTCTTCCTATATTCCAATTGTTGCAACAAATGAAAATTCTCTTGTTGTAGTTTCTAAATGGCTGGAGCAAGATCATATATCTTGGAGGAAGGCTTAGATCCTTTGAAATATGTAGAAAGTCTATCAGTCTTAAGATATGGGGAAAACATCGATGCGGTAAGAGTAATAGGGGGTTGATGAGGAGAGGTAGGTTTAGATTTTGTCTTTCTTTGTGGCTTCAATTTGTCTATGGACACTTCCCTAAGTCTTTCGTGAGGACTCTCAAGATCGGAGGACATTTGGATAGGGTATGAAGTAGTCAGGGGTTTTGCATAAGGTTTTCCTCTTATGCTCCAGGTGATTTTTCAAAAGGGTCCTCCATTGAATCGATTAGCTCCTCTCCTATTTGTGGGAACTGTAGAAAAATCTTGTTGAATTACTTCTTGTAGCTTCTTGGGTGTAGGATCAAGAGATATTGAAGGCATCTGGAGATTAGCAATAGGCTTATTGGTCTTTTTACCCAATGAGGCTGCAGGGATTTCAACAAGCTTCTTGGATTTTTGTTCTGGTAAATAAATGGCTTATGCAGAAGGGTTTGGAGTCCTTGGAGAGTGGGGTTTGGATGGATAAATAGTCCTTAGATCCAATGTCTTTTTTCTAGTCTTGATTGTCAAGTCAGGGTTTGCAAATTGATAAATGAATGCATCCCAAGTTTGCCCTTGTTTTTCTAATTTGGCTAAAACAAGGAGTTTGATAAGGCCATGGTGAAAGAGGTTGTCGTGTAGGTTGGTTACATTCTTCCTCACTTGAGAGGACATCTTCTCCAAGCTCATTAAAAAGTAGAAGGGAAAATTCAATGGTTTATTGAACTGAAAGTGGGCTAACAATCGAAAGTGACAAGCTTTAAAAGTGGAATATCTACCTTCACATGTGATCAACCTAGTGATGACTATGAGAGGGTTGATCATATCTTCTTTTATTCACTCCTTGGAGTATCCTTTAGCTCCAGAGATGTTCTGGAATTCTGGTTTAAAAACCCTATTATAGCTTGATCACAACAACTGATGGTTTTTAAACCATCTATCTCCCACTCTTAGAAGCTTCGTGGCTGTGGCTATGGACTCCTCTAAGACCCCACGCATGTTGTCTTCCCATAAAAATCGAGGGAAAATTGCATTTACATGCCATCGTCGTGGACCTGCAAGTGGGACAAAAATGACCCTCCAGCCTACACACAAAAACACTTCTCTGCACTGTGCAAACTTAGGGATGGCGAAGAGGTCTTCATAGGAAGACGATTCATACCGTTTGGGCATCGTGATGGTGTGAAGAACTAGAGAAAGGGATAAATTCATAGAGAAAGGGTGTGATCGGGCTAAGGAAAGGAACGATTGTGTAGAGGCTAAGCACAATTGAATAGAGGAATGAAATAAACAGAGGTTGGATGTGTTTAAAAATAGGGGCGAACGCAAATGAGCAGAGGTGAATTGGAATAATGGGATAACCCAATTCCATTTTTTAGTGCACCTAGGGTGGAATTGGTTGCACACATGCACACATGAGTTGCCATGTGTGAGCAATTTTGAATTTGAAGGCACGTTTTTGGGGGAAATCATAATGATACAAAGTTAGATCAATGTCCAAGTCTTTTGACTTGGACATTTGATCATAAAAATGTCTAAGGTTTGCATCATTTGATCTTGATTTCCATGAACTAATTCAATTAAATGCCATTAATTCCTAGTTACCTGAAATTGTGGACAGTTACTGGTGTATATTTTCATATGGCACTTCATTCAACACCTCATACGACACTTCATACGACACCTCATACGACACTTCATATGACACTCCATATGTACCTCTGTGCTAAATGCATTTTTACCTCCTGTAATGGATAGCCTGCAATCTTGGAATGGTTTTGAAAGTCACAGTGATTAAGAGCAGAGGCATAGTGTTCCATTTTTATTGATTTTTCCACCATTCTTAGTCAATCCACTCGCATAAGACATGTAATTTCAATACTATAATGAACATCCTATAAAAAAAATAAACCAATAAAGTGGTATGTTAAGGATATGTACGCCAATTTATAGCACACCTGGGATTTATCATTTCAAAAATAAAATGATTGTTGATGTAATAACCTGTATCATGAAAACAATACATAAATTTTTACAAATATGTACTTCTCTAGGAAGTGATCATTTGTCAACTCATGAACCCCTCCCCCAAACCAAAGTATTGTGACACCTCACAATAAAAAATATAGGAAACCGGTCAGTTCTCCCAATAGCCGAAGATTTACAGCTTGTTAAGTGTGGAGATAAATTTCACAGATTATTCTGACGAGACGATTAAAAGATGGCCCCACCTATAGGATAAGAGATCCTATATATAGATAAGAAGAGGTAGGCCAAAGAGTTTCAAGATATTCTTTGAGTTATTTCCCAATGGCAAGTTTATGGAGTTCATTAACTAAGCTTAACCATAAATACTTCATGTCAACTTTGTCTACAAGTAATGTCATACATCAAGACAAGTTTAAATTTATTATTTATTTTTTGACAGATTACCATCCTCGCTATGTAGAATGCCCCACTGCTAGAAAGCCTGTTCAGTACTCTGACGGGTTTACCTAGTCATACCACAGGTTGGTACCCACTGCTAGCAGACCTATTCAGTATCTTGATGGGTTATCCTCTTACACCCTTAGAGACTACCCCTCCATATTTTAATATTTTAGAATAATATTTCTTTATGCAAGAAGATGGGCGGACAGCTCTGAAAACAACTTTTTTTTTCTTGTTTTTCAATTAGAATGGCATTTATGTTAGAGGATGACTTTTCGTTATATTCCTTAGTGATTTTCCTGATGTAAGGGGTACTTAAGCGGACGTGGCCTATCTAAAGATATGATATAGACAAGCTATATATCTTTGAGTGTTGGGTTCATCCTTCTCTGGGGTTTCTTAATAGGTGTTACTTCCCCCTAGGTATATATGTGATGGATGAATGTGTCAAGATGTATAACCTTCATGTCAGTGTATTCCAAGGAGTATTCCCCTGATTATTCTTTAAGGATACTTACTAACTATTTTTGTTGGTCTGCATCTAGCCCGGAGTTTATATGTAAAAGTTTCCCTGGACTAATCTCATAGGGAATAGTATAAGATAAGGTAGACTCATATACCTCAAAGATAAAATATTTCAAAGACAAAATGGATGGTTCCAATTGTTCCTTAAATTCTTCCCCAAACATGTACTCAAATTGGGGAAAAGATTGTGGAAAATCAACACATGTGATAGCAAAAATGAACTAGTTTAGCACATTTTCTGTTATGTGCTCTTGAAGTGCCTAGGCATGGTCACTTGGAAATATGGGTTCTTCCCAGTCCTCATTCTCATATGGAAATTCAAGCCACCATAGATTCTCCATAATAGGTTGTGTTGGAGGGTATATGGTGAGTTTCTGGATAGAGAGTCCTTTTGAGATGGTCATTTCTCCCTCTCTACAACCAATAGATGCATTAGATGTGGCTAGCCAAGGTATTCCAAAAATGACGGGATGGCCTTTGGTAGGATCCTTTGAGTGAATGACAAGAAAGTCTATTGGGTACTCCCATGAGGCTAAAGTAACTCTGATATCATCCAAAATTCCTTCAGGTATAACCCTAGTTTTATCTGCTAATTTCAAAATGGTTGGGGTAGGTCTAAGAAGAGGTTTTAACTATAATTTCTCCAAGGTAGTAGCGGTCATAGCATTGATGGCTTTCCCTAGGTCTATGAGAGTGTTTCCAATGGAGACCTCATTAATGGTTATGGTTACTACGGGGTTTTCTGGGTTCCCATATTTTTCTAGCTTAGGTTGCTCTGATATTTACTCAGAAAGCTCTCCTATCAAATGTATTGTTGGAGGATCCTTTTGCTTCCTACCTAGCTTATTAATATAGAATTATTTCACTACCTTACTGTAGATTGGAATATCCTTAATGGCTTGAAGCAAGGGAATATTGACACAAATATTCTTCAATTCATTCAAGATGTCAAATTCTGGATGGGTGGTAGGTTTCTCGATTATTAATCTATCTAGATAAGGAGGGGCATTCGTAATTTGTGAAGGTTCATTTTGGGGAAGCTTGGGTTCTTGGTCCTTAGGAATAATAACATATTCCCACCTAGTGCCATTCGTAGGTTGTTTGGGGGTTTCCTCATCTTCTTCTTGTTGGATGACTACTGAAGGTCTCTGCCTATCCAAAACTTTTCCCGACCTCAGTGGAATATCCTATAGTGGAACAAGAGTAATAACATATGTCAAGAAGGCTTGCATCTCAACATTGTGAAGAGGTTAAGTGGGCCTATTATTGGGATTGGGCACTAGTTGTGCTGGTAATAATGTTGGTCTTGAGGAGCTTTCATTATGATATTGTTGTGGTTTTTGTTGTGGGATAGGAGGTAAAGGTGGTGGAACAAAACCTGGCATAAGTTGTAGAGTGTTTGGTGGAAACTAAGGATAAGGATGGTTGACAGGTGGAGCTTGAGAGTTTCCTTGGTTATGCCCTCCTCTCCATCCTTGAAGCCAAGGATGTTGGTACTTTGTAGACCAATTTTTACAACTTGGTGAGTTCCACTATTGTTGTTGTTGTTGATAATAGGGTGGGAATTGAAATTGTATATCTGGGTATGTGGGTTGGTTCTTAGGTTGTCATGGCATCCTAGGTGCATAAGAGGGATCCCCAGGATCCCCACTCCTATATATGGCTAATAAACTGGGAAATGATGGAAATTTTTCAGTTGAGTGGTCTTCCATGCAGAAGCCACAAATTGAAATGTTATCTAATGGGAATTCCCTTGAGGAATGTTTCCTTCTGCATCTTGGGCATTATATGCTCATTGCTTCATTTTCCTCCTCCTATTTATTTTTATTTTTAGGGTGTCCAACTGGGAACCTAATGTGCTTAAGATATATGTCTTGAAGTTTTCTAAAAGGTTCCCTATCTATGCTCTTGTAATATCACCTGAACTAATTGGTTTTAAGTTTCTATTATAAGGGTCCTGAACATTATTTCTTTTTTTAGCTCTACTCCTTGAGTAATTTTTATGCTTTTCACATATTTTGGCAAATGGTTTATGAGAGATGTCACCTGATGTCATTAGGTAAATCATTTCTAGGTATTCTTCTGAAATTCCCTTAAGGAAAAGAGACCTAACTGCATCCTCTAGGAGGTCATGGTATTTTGACTTCTGGGAGATGTATGCAAACCATTCTATATAGTCCTCGAGATTCTCGTCTTCTAATTGTTGGATTTTGAAAATATCGTTACGAGATTCTTTGGTCTTGTAGTAGTCTTGGTACTTTTTAAGAAAGATATCTTTCATGGCTTCCCAAAACCTAATACTGGATTCTCCCAATCCCATGAACCATATTAGTGCAGATTCCTTGATGGTGGAAGGAAAGAGTTTTAGTTTCTAGGCGTCTTGTAAGTATTTGTAGCTCCTACACAAGATGTCGAACTCAAATAGGAAGGTGTCTGGATCTTCACTGCTTTTACCATAAAAGGTAGGCAGTGTTGAGAGAGGAATATTTTTCATATTGACATTTGGGGTGGTGTCCAACATTGTAAACCCGAAGGTAGTTTCGGTTTGGTTTCCAATCTCTTCTTCCTCCCCGTGTCTTACATTGTTGTGATCCTCCCGATCATCCATACTGGTTTGGTTTCCAAAAAGAGAGTACTTACGTGATTTTATTTTTGAAGAGAAAAAGGTATCCCTCTGACGGGAAGGTCTTCCTATTGTTTGGGTTTCTGGGACTCTACTCGAGCCAGTTGAGGTTATTGGTGCCAAAGTTTCTTTGTTAATTTGAGAGACAATTATGTTGGCAGAAATACCAAAAAAGGTATTCACTTGTTTAGGGTCTATGATGTCTTCAAAGTTAGGATCTCCTGATGGTGATAAGAAAACAAAGGTTGTATTGTTTGGTTCTGCGGAAGGATCGAGTGGTATTGCCTCTCGATGCTTAAATTTTCAGTTCTATAGTGCTCGTTGTATTAGTCTCTTTAGAGACTACTTTATCTCTTTGTGTTGAGCTAGCTCCTATTTTTCGGTATTAGTCTATGGAATTTATGAGCAGAACGTTCCTTCCCCCAAAAAGGTCAGAAGGAACCTTGGTTGAAAGATCTAATTTAGATTTAACGTATCTACCTTTTGGGTCTCTAGGTCTATTCATGAAAGTAAACAAAAAGAAAAGGAAAAACTACTATTGGGTTTGGGGGAACCTGCTATAGAAGATGCATAGGTTCTTACCTCTCATCTTAAAGTTTCGTCGCCACCAAAGTAATGCTAAGGTTTAGAAATGATCTATTTCCTACCTTGAGACAACTCCCTGGAAATGACACCAAAAAAGATGGGTATTCTATATGCACTAAAAAACACTAAAAACCCTCAATTAAATTGTCAACCCAAGGTAAATAAAGTTAGAGTTGTAGCACTGTATGTGCCAAGGCAAAAAGGCTAGAGGTAGTATAGTCTAACTAAGGAAACACGATATTGAAGGGCTAATCTACTCAAGCAAAGACTACTAATGATCAAACCCTACTAAGAAACTTAAACTATGTACCCTAAGTAACCTTTGAACAAAGGATCAATGGATAGTTCTAAGAAAGCAAATGAAAACCCTACTTAAAGAAAATTAACTTAATCATGACAATAAGCAAAAGAAAATTATCTACCTAATAAGCAATAACAACATCAAACTACTTTAATTAACCTATTCAAATTCAATAAGAAACTATCCTATGAAATCAAGCAAATAGACAAGTAACTACCCTATCAAAGAAAAATAGACAAGCAAGCAAATACCCTATTAAATAAAAATAGACAAGCAAGCAAACAACTAACTAACCTATGATAACTTCTACAAGAAGTAAACTAATCAAAATTACTCAATAAGCAACTAATCAAACTAATAAGCAAGTGAACTCTATTCTTAAATTAAATTTCACAATAACTTATAATTTATAAAAGGAAATCTTAATCTACTAAATTCAAAGCATCAACAACTACTCTTTATTCTATGATAAGGAAACTATTCTTTAATCTACCAAAGCAAGAAGACTATTCTCTAAAAAGAAAGGAAATTATCCTCTAATCTATAAAAGCAAGGAAACTCAAATATAATGTTGATGGTTATGTCTTCAGTGTCTTATGATATCGCGATGACGTTTAACAATTAATGATAACTCAAGAGGGATAAACTCAATATTGACTTCGATAGCAAAGTGAAAAGTGTGAACTAGGAAATCCAATGAGAACTTAGCCATTATAGAAGCATCATCAACTATCATGCATATCCATGTGATTCTTCAATTTATGCACTAGTCATCAACAGTATAAAAACACTATTCTATTAAATTATCATTCTACACTTATATAACCAAATTCATACTACTTAGATTCATAACTGAAAACTAAACTTAATAATCAACTTCGAATTAAAATTGCAACCTAGATCTAAAAAAGGAAATTGCATAATGTAAACTAAACTAATCCTATTTTAACAATTCAAATTGCAAAAGAGGAAATGCTCATAAAACATAAATTAAATCCTATTTTCTATTTCAACATATGACAAGAAATTAGATGAGCAAACTAACTAATGACTAGATAAGAAAAACTAAACAGCAATTAGATAAGCAACTGAAAATGAAAACTAAAACTAACAACTATCCATCCACCGAAACCTTGCCAAAGAAATCATGAACTAAATGACATGTTTTAACTCTGTTTTAAATTATATTTCAACATATAGAAAATCTAACTATCATCTAATTACACACAAGGGTTAGTATCTAAGCTTGCAAGCTAGTTGCTACTAATTAAAAAGTCATTTCATATTAACACTAGCCTCAACAATAACCTACAAAATGGAACTAAAACAATTAAATTATAAACAACAATTTATACAGTAAAGAAGCATAATGAAAACTCATGTATAGGAAATAAATAAAATTACGACTACACTATTCAATTCACAAGAAAACTAAGTAGATATTCACCCAGACTATTGGTGGGCCCCCCAACAAGTTGTGGCTACTCCTCAAAGGTGAACCATGATCTCAACAACATGAATTAAACATTAAAGTAAGAAATGCAGTTTTACAGAGTCTTAGCAAAATGTGTCTTAAAATAGAAAAACATAGTTGAACTATCTTTTTCTCTCTAACACTATATGTTTGACCACTGAGGTTGTATTTATAGATATACAGGCTGAGAGGTCAACCACTAGAAGGGTCGACCTTCTCTAAAAATAACAAATCATATTCAATGCATCCTAACTATCGGTGGCTTCTAGAAACAAGGTGAGCCAATAATCGCTCATCATAACAAACCAAATTGATTTGTCAGAATCTTAGTAGCTGGAGGCCATGAGCACAAGCAAAACCTGTGTCTCTGATTCACCCATCATTGGCCACCGATATGATAACCGCCAAATCACCCATGGTTTTAGTGCAGGACGAAGTGCCAGATGGGGTGCCAGATGAAAAAATGAGTTGCAATTTTTCCTTGTGACACACATAACTCAAATTAGTTTCCTGAAATCGTTAAAACATGCTGAATTACACTCAAAACCATCATAAAACATGAATCATGCATACCTGGTATGAATCATGGCGTTTTAATACAAAAACACTTCAAAACTCTTCAAAACAAGAAAATACATATACATATTTGGTCAAAAAGGATCCAATCATCATCATTATATTAACCATATCGCGGGCCCAACAGAGATTATCATACCATCTCCTATCATTTCCATGAAGAGTGGATGAGAAAAGTTTCATTACCAAATCTTCAACATCATCACTGATAGGATAGAGTTGAAAGAAGGACCAAAAATTATCCACATGATAGTCATCTCTTTCCCCATCACTACTAGTGAATCTAGGGAGCCATTTTGCGTACTTCGGGGGAATTTATCGAGGATATCCCAAGATGTTACTCATGTCTAGTGGTTTGAAATTTCCTGGGTCCCATTGAGAATTCATGGTTGGGTTCGTCATCAGTGGAGTCGCTAGATAATTTTCTTGAAATTATCAAAGTAATAAGGGGATTGTCCTTAGTGGAGTTTCCAGGTAAGCTTGTAAGATAAATATTCTTGATGAAAGGATTACCGAAAAGATGTTGTCTTTGAGGAGAATGACTCATTGTTCCCTGGAAACGACGCCAAAATGTTATCGCTCATTTTTTACTTTGATAGAAGGGAAAAGGGAAATGAAGACAAATTGATGTAACGAGAGACTGTCCTATCATTGTCACCTCAACAAGATGTCTCTTTCTATTTAGGGTGGTAGGCCTAGGGGAGATGTCCCCGGTGACCTAGGGTTTTGAGAAGGCAAAGGATAAAATTCCAAGTAAAATTTTCCCTGTCACAAGTCACCACTGATTAGATTGTCTAGCTAAACAACCAATAAAGAAATGATAAACCAGAAGTGTACCTACCCTAAACAAAGCAACATGAAAACTATAGATTTGCAAGAGTACTTGTTGGTTTAGCACTTCATAGAATGAGATCATTTCTCAATAAAATAAATTGACTAATATATTGATTAAGAAAACAAAGATGTATAACAGTGATAATCATAAGACAATACTTCACAATAAATGCTTTATAAAAGCTTTAGAATGAGCAAGAATGATTAATCATCAATATCATAACACCAGCATTCATCATAAGAAAATAAGGTTATGCATTAGTCAATATTTTCAATTGCTTAAATAATATTTAAATTATGAAAAGTATGACTATAACTCAAATGAATAATAGCAGCAATAAGGTTAGCAGGCCAATCTAAATTAGGGTTAGAAGGTGTTAGTAGTTGTTCAAAGATTTGGATGTTTGAAAGTTGTGATCAAAACATTCAAGAGAGAGATCTTATACTAGTGTCTTCATAGGGAAAATGGAGTCAATAAGGGGCTTCAATAATTGAAAGATCAAGATGATAGTAATAGATCCAAAGACAAGAGGAATTTGATTGATGAAGTGTTGGTAAGACAAGGCTTCAACCACCAAACCCTAGCGGAAAACGACTACTAATGTGTAGGTAACCCTAGGCCTTAGTAGGTCTTCCTCCTTCTTTAACTTAATGATCAAAGTAAACATGTCTAGGATGAATAAAAAGTGCTAGGGTGTTGCATTGGCAAGGCCCTAGCAATGGATTCAAAAGAAAATGGTTCTTTGGCACAATCTAGTAGGTAGATAGCAATTATAACAACGACAATAACATGTGCTTTATCCCTAGGGTTTGAGCTAGCAATTTCATAAATTAATAAAGTGTAAATTAAAACACCATAACCATTCAAGTAAGAGAAGAATTACAAAAATGTACTCACATTCACCATGTATCATCAATGCAAACCCCTAGTTGTAGACTTTCCACCAAGAAAAATGCCAATTACACCAAAAATAACCCTCCTTCAACAAGTGCGCACTATAATTTCAACCAATAAACCCTAATGAGGGTGTAAATTTCAGAACTCACATAAGTGTGAGTCCAAGATGAAGAGAAAAAGAGAGTTTTAGCTCTCTACTTATACCATACCAATGAACTTTAATTTTATTTTAGGTCAAAAAGGTTGACATGGCCAAATTTACATCAAAATATTGTTTTACATTAAATGTCCTAATTAAAACCCTAAATCAAGAATAAATGATGGTGTCATGCCCTTTTAGGGTGACGTTAGGCCCTTTTATGGAAGCATTGGCTTCCTAGAGAAAAACGTTAGGCCTTCTTGGGCCTTAAGAACCTGCCACACGTGCCACTCGGCACATAACTGCCTCCCAAAACATCCACAAGTATTGGATGATGTCATGGGTGTACTAGGTCACATCATGGACCTTCCAAGGCCTATGTCCTGGTGGAAAGGGAACAAACCCCCTAGGTACGGATCTGCCAAGTTGCCTCTGGTGGAACATCCTCCTCTTCTCTGGTGCAAATCCTCTCATATGACTCTGCCCTCTATTGGGGTCTCAACATCCAACTAGTGGGATTTCATCCCCATGGAGGTCCAAACTAATCATCTCCCCATGTGTACCTACCCATAAGGGCACATGCCCATTAGGTATGATCCCGAAACACCAATAGATATTCCCTCCATGGGATCATAAGTCACATGGATCATAACAATGTCAATCACATTTAATCATCAGGTTATTAAACATGTGCATAAAACCCCTTTTACCTGGACCGGTGCTCAAAGAAATTATACTAGTCTACAAGCCAAGTTTGGAGGAAACGCTAGGATGTCCTATTGGGGTAATGCTCACTGGATGTGGGATGTTTTCGAGAGATATCAAATCTAAGCCATGTGAGTGGATGAAGTGGATAAGGGATGTCTAGGCAAGGGGTGCAGTTATAGTAGGGAAATGTATGGCTTACCTGTGGGTGCTTCTGTAGAGGGTGAGTTTCACCTGTCATGGATGCAAATGTTTCCAAGCCCATTCATTCCTTTTGTCTTTATTTTATTTCTTTTTCTTCAAGAAGCTATTTAGGGGACATTGCCCTGGCATGGTGACCAATGGTGGAAATGTTACCCATGAGCATTTCATGAAAATGAGAAGGCTAGCTCGTGATGAGACCCCCTTTCTCTTGGCCATGTCACCAAGAGCCACTACCCTGGCGTGGTGACCAACTACTAGTAGTGGCATGCCGCTACATGCCTATGGACCTAATAGGTTGGCTTGTGATGAGACCCCCTATCCTCCAACTAGGTCTTGTTTTATTATTTTTATGGGTCCCTATGTGTCTGGCTAAGAATATTTTTACTACTTTCTCGGGGATCTCTAGGCGAAGCATCTCAAGGTTTCATTCTTTGTCTTCTATCTTTTGCCAGCTACTTTTACCCTCTGGGCCTTTATCCCATTATTACCACAAGGTAAGGTAAAAAGCTTAAATATTTGGACAACTCAATGCCCAAACCAGTGTAATGGGATGGATGAGCTGGAGAAATATGGAAAGTGGTAAGTATGGTGGGAGCGGACGATGGCTTCTCATGAATCCCCCCACTGGAAACTCAAAACCTATGGCCGCTAGATTACTAGGGAATCCTATCATTCCCCCTAGATATGGTCAATTGGATAAGTATAATATCCTAGCACCTGTTAGAAACAAAAAAAATTGAATGCACATATTCAAAGGTTTTGAGGATCAAAGTGACACATACCATGATACTCTGACTCATTACCTCATGGAGCAAGATCCATTTCTGCTACAGGACCAAGTCGAGGTGAAGGATGTTGTTGCTACTGACAAAGTGGAGGTGTTGAAGAATGAAAATATGGGCCCTCCAGGGCCATGCTCAAGTTGATATGCCTCTCGGTACTCCATGTCTAGGACCGGGCCTCGAGACATAATATCCTTTAGAATAGAAATGAAAGTGCACTTGAAGGAAATAGGAGCAGGTGTTTGGAAAGTAGTTATTGGTGGATCAGTTCCTCTGAAGAACAAGTCAAAATTTGCAGCTCAAAGGGAATAAAAGAAGAATGATGCATTGGCTCTCAAGACCATTCTTAGAGGACTCTCAAGTTCTATCAAAGAGAGCATGGGACAATGCACTTCTGCCAAGGATCTATGGCTAAAGCTAGAGGATAAATACCAAAGAAAGAAGGAAGACACTAAAGACAACTCCATCAAGAACAATGAAGGTAAATAATCTCCAAAAACTCCTGATTGCAATATTTTAAAATGTGATGATGTTGAATATTTCTCTACAAGTGAAGAATAAAATCTAAAGATAGTATGTGTAGAATCAAATGATAGTTATCCCATGGAATAAGTAGAAGAAGAACTATCAGAGATTAAAAGGAAATTTGAATGGGGTCTATTTGAATACAAATATGACCATTGTTACATAGAATATAGCTATATTTCTGATAACACTCAAAGGTTTCTGAAGAAGAATCAAAGGAATATATTGAAGTTAAAGGAAATGCTCAAGGAACAAGAAGAAATTAAAAAGACTCAATTAGAAGAAAAGTTTTAATTGAGAATCAACAACATATATCATGAATAAGTCCAAATGTTGTCCAAATGTTGAAACCAAATGGCAGATACACTGACCACACTGAGAGGGGGGGTGAATCAATGTAGGGCTCTTTTTAAAACTTCCCCTTCACAAAACTCCTTAGTTAGCAATCACCAATTACTCATCACTTATTGTTGTCATTTATAACCAGTTAAATGTGAACATACATCAACAACATACACCAACAACAAATATCATCAATAAGTTATCACCACAAGGAACACAAAGAGCACAAGATGTATGTACAATTTTCTTTTTATTATGGACTACAATCCTTGGGTTATCAACAACAACTGAATAGAGTTACAACTCCACAAGAGCACCAAATCTACAATGCAAGACTCAACTTACATAACTCAACACCAACTAAGAAGAGGAATCAATCTTCAATAGATACCAATCTGTCAATAGGTACGCAACCTGTCAATAGTGCAACATGTGTATGTAGGCATCCTACCATTAGTACAACTCGTGTATGTACACGACTAGTCTATACTACAACCTGTGTATGCCTTCTGAGTAATTAGGGTTTTCTCTCTATGAAAAACTCAGATCCTCTACAGCCTTCAGTCACATCTACTTATGTCTTTCATTTTCCAATATGAACCATAACCAATCAAAACACATCTATTCTCTCCCACAACTTACTCATGCTCCTCAACCAGACAATATGAATGCTACTTAATCATGTATAAGAAACTAGTATACTATGGAAATCATATCAATACTAAACCATAAGAGTGTTTCTCACTCTATCAATCAACCAACATAACCATATCACAACAACCATACCAATAATGCCTTAAGAATTCACCATACAATAAGCAAGAGTATCTATCAAGACAACTATGTAACCATACCATAGTTTCTATGGCAAACATGAGCCCATAGAATGCAGATTTTGAACTTGCTTCAAACTTCAAGAACCTGGCATCAACTCACTCTCAAGTCTCCATTGGAATCCATGAGAACTTTCAATCCCTATCTTACTCAGAATAGATCTTCAAGCTATGCTCAATAGATGATTTTCACAAGAGACCCTTGCTTTTTATTTATACTCTCCAAGTAGCTTCTTTAGAAGCATCATCTAAGCCACTTTGTCCACATAGTCATCTATGTCCAACTTTGCCCAATTTTCCACTTGTCCATGTATCCAATAGCCACTTGACTACTTAACCCATTTTCCTCATTTTAGGGTTAACCTTCTTATAACCACTTTCCATAATTA
>JZKD02S1652870.1:178498-194695 GCA_000966675.3 Picea glauca | reverse complement strand
TGAGGGCTTTCACCATAAGGGGACCACTTTGGAGTTCATCCATTTGTACAACCATGAAAAGACAATAAGGAGTCATCTTTACATCAATATAACTATGCATCATATATCAATGGCAACTGATCCATCTTCATCTATGCATATGACTATGACTCCTCTTGACATCAATCCATTGACATCAAGGTCAATACATGATCCATCAATCACTATATCGATATACTATGATAAGACATTGTTCCTTTGACATCGATCCTTTGGAATCAATGACAACATGATCCAACAATATCCCCCTTTGGCATTGATGGCAATACCAACATTGATGTCAACATCAATCATTGATGACAACATGTAGACAAGGCATTGCTCTACATCAATAGGCATCTCAATCACATCAATGTGACTATCTCTCCCCCTTTGGCATTGATGGCAATACCAACATTGATTTCAACACCAATCATTGATGGAACATGTAGACACGACATTGTTCTACATCAATCGGAATCTCAATCACATCAATGTGACTATCTCTCCCCCTTTGACATCAATGGAAAATGGACATTCTCCCCTTGAGGTTGCTCCCCCTGCCTGAATTCTCCTTGGGGCTACTCTCTCTCTCTAAATGCCTTTGATATTCCTATGAATAATATCTCCCCTTTTGAACAAGGGATATCACTCTGATGTAATTTTGAATATATATAGCTCATGCTCCCCTTGTGACCATCGCTCCCCCTGGAAATATGTCTTTGTTCTCTTTCTCCATATATAGGTTTCTTTTTCAAGTATTTATCTTTGCATATGATAAATCTCTCCTCCTAGAATCATTTGAAGAAGAATGACTCCCCCTATGGGTATGTCTCCTCCTATATTCTATGCAATATGAACAATATGCTACCACTAAAATATGCTTCTGTTGCAAATGTTAATGCTCAACTGGAACATAAATCAATTTATCTTTCTATGATGATCCTTGGACCTGTCCATGCATCAAATGCATGCCATACCATACATCATGAAGCAAAAGATATGTAAACAATGAATAGATAATCATGAGCAAAACATCAACCAAGTACATCATGTGCCAACCATGCACAATACCCATGTACATTAACCATGTATATCACCACCATACATACAACAATTATGTATGCCAACATGTAATCATGAAAACCTACAAAAAACATGTCATACCCTGCAACACAAAGTTATACCATCATATTGTTAAAGTTTTTGCTATTATTACGTTACTTTCAATTTACTAGATAACAATAGCATAGACAGGATCACTGAAAGAAACACAATTACAAGAGTATACAAGCATTTATCCTGGGAAGCCCTCAAGGGGAAGAAAACCCAACAAAACTTCCTTAATATAGATAGCCAATACAATGCCAAGATAATGAACCAGACAACATAGAATATCCAACACTGAGCAACACGCCTCTCTCTCTTCCTTCTTCCGACAATCGACAATTGCAACTTCCTTCAAAAGTTGTGCACTAGATGAGTGAGGTGAGTGTGTGTCTAAATGAGGTACGACCTCTCTTATTTATACAATTCTGGCACGTGTGGAAGTGTCTCTTCACTGGCAGGGCTGACTTATTCTTTTGGGTGGTTATAACCACCTTTAATATATTATGGGGCCTCTTTAATATATTCTAGGCCCGACTTCTTTTTTAGCCTATTACAATTAGGGTTTGACCAATCTGCAAAAGGGGATTTGGTCAATTACAATGACCGACATGTTCAATCCACAAAAGGGGATTGATCTAATCAATAATAAATATATTTTATCTTTATCCACAAAAGGGGATAAGAATATTCTTTGCAGTTACACAGTATTTTAACACTCCCTCTTAACAAGAAGGATAAAATTGATATTTTGACAGGTCACTCGATGTTGACATCAACTAGGTAGCAACATCCACTATATAACATCATCAAATGGGCAACATCATCAACTGGATAACATCATCAACTGGGTAACATCATTAACTAGATAACTGGAAGCATCCACTTGGTCATTTGGTATGATGATCACTGACTGACATATCTATAAATCATTGGAATTTTTGTTCTCTTTATCTTCACCCAGAAGATACTCTTTCTTTCTTTCGTCTTCACATAGAAGATATTTCTTTCTTATATTCATACAAAAGATATCTTATCTTCACACAGATGATGTCCTATGATTTTTTCCATTCCTTTCATGTTCTCCCTTCTCTTGTAGTCATCTATATCACCCATCCACTGGGGAGGACTACTACCATATCTTCACTCCTAGTCATCCCACATGAACTAGAGAAGCTACAATGCTAGTCTGGGCAAGACTAGGCTCCCTTTCCATGATCAATGCAGGATCACAACACAAACCTCAATAGATAACTAACCATTCCACATGGTCAAGGTTTGTGTTCTAGGCTACTCAATCCTTGGCTAGAGGATAGTATCTTCCTGCTGCCCCTTGGAGGAACATCCACATTCCTCTCTACGAGGGTGGTCACACCCCTCTCTATGAGGGTATTCTAGCATGTCCCTAGAGTATCCAAAACTCAACACTTGGACAGAGGCCAAACTTGGAAAATTTCTCATTCCCCTTCTCTATGAAGGTCTCTTCCTTCTCTATGAAGGTCTACCTGTGGGATTGCTCATTTCTTCTCTACAAAGGTCTCTTCCTTCTCTACGAAGGTCTAGCTATGGGATCTAAAAAAATCTCTTATGGTCCAAAATCTTTCAATGGTATAATATCATGCTACCCATCTGCTAGGGACCATCCATCTACTGGATAGCTTTCATCTTGATCAAAATATATGAGCACCATCCATCTTCTTTTCTAACTACATCAAATCACAATCCTTCATTTCGAACTCGGAGACATCTCTCCCTCTTGCACCAAGCTAATAGCTTCTAGTCATCATCCTTGAAGTTTTCTTATGTAATATCCTGGGTGCCTTCTTGAGTTTGAATATTTCTTTCTTTCTGTCTTCATACTGGATCAACCTGCTCCCTTTGCATCTATAAGAATGGTACTGGAGCAACCTGTAGTTACCTACATCTCATCCACTATATCTGAGTATCCATCTTTTTCTTCATCTTGAATATTTTTGTTCTGCATCTTTAGGAGCCTCCTTCTCCTATATAAATATCGGATATTGTCTAGTCTTCACTGACTGTCACCATATCATACGTCCTTGTCATGTTGTCTAACTTTTGCAATTCACGGCATAAGTTCTTTCTTCTGAGACTTGTAAACTTACTTACAATATGCTTTCTTTGTCACTCTCATGAGTGATCATACATGAAATAAATATGTTATCTCTTTCTTCATCCTCTTCTTTGATACTTCCTTCATAAGTATTCATAGACACTAAAATAAAACGAGGTTAATTCACATTCTCACAAAAATCTAACTTGTAATGATAAAGTATTAAAGTAAACAAGATACTAAAAATAAACACGACTAATCTTTTGTTTTTGTGTGGGGAGGCTCCACGGACTCCACCATTTGTTGTCAACTATCTTCAACTTAAAGTACATAATCCTTAATTTCTTCTAAATCTTTCCTTGAGGGAGGATATTCCTCTTCCTCTACCACATGTTCTTGAAGCTTTCTTTTCCCTTTTCCTTGAGGACAGACATAGGAAAAGTGTCCCAACTTTTGGTAGTTGTAGCATATGATCTTTGAAACATCTCTCTTCTTATCTGGAACTCTTACAGAGTTATCTTCTTTATTGTTCCTCCTGAATGAACTTCTTTTGTTATTTTGAACTGTAAGAGCTTCCTCTTCGTCAACAATTAATCTCTTCTATTGATATACAAGTCTATATTCTCTGTGTGTGCAATCTTCCCATAACTTATTGATCCGTCAGGATTTTTCGAATGACTTAGGTTGAGTTTTTAACTTATCATGCATTAATTAACCATTGGGAAACTTAACGAAAAGCACGAGAAAAGAAAGGAATTATACAACCATTAACATATTTGAAGATCTGAAATGCAATGAAAAACAACAAACCATTATACACAGAGGTTGATAATGGAGTTCGGCGACTTTGCCTACGTCTCCGGGCCTTTTCTCTTGTGGGGGAGGATTTTTATTTCTTTTAAAAATCTTATTAGTACATATTTACAATGTCGGATGGTCTCTAGACTGATCTGGTCTTGTTCACTCAGATCTCTGGAACCATGCACAACTTACGGCACCTGAATCGGATGTCCCGAGCTCTCAAAAATCGTCCGACAACATCTCCTCCTCAACGGTTTCCTTGCCTCAATCTGGCTTAGACCTGGCTTTGCCTCAGCATCTCTGCTCTCCAAAACCATCCAAAAGCTCTCCAAAAGCTTCCAAAATCTCAACATAGCCTTGGTTAAATAGTTGGGAAAGTTGGTTTCAATCTCCAACTTCCTCCCAAGAATTAGGCTCTAAAAAAGCCCAATAACCCTTAAAAAAGGATTAATTACATTAAAATTACCAAGAAGTGGTTATAAAACCCACTTCAAACTATGATATAGTTTAAATAACGGGCATAAGCCCCCTCCTGGGCGCGCGCACCTCTGGCTTGGTCGTATGTAGGCCATGTGGCCACGCGCATACCAGCATAGGGTCACATTGTAGCTGCCCATAGGGCCACGACTGGTGGCTATACAAAAATCTCGCGCGCTCCTTTCCATTAGGCCGAGGGTCATGTCAATGCACAAGAACCAGGGGTCGGGGCTAAGCCCCGACCCCGCCCCGCCCTCCGTATACAATACAATACGAATTTAAATATAACATAATCCGCATATAACACAAGCAACACGTGCGTGGTCCAACGGTTGAAGGGCACATGCGAAGTCGTAGCCATGGAGGATGTCCGAGGTTCGAATCCCCTGGGCCATAAAAAATTTTGACCTAGCCGTCATTGGCTAAACCCAGGGTGCAACGTGGCAGCCCGTGATTGGGCCACGTGGCACCTTTACATCCATTCGAAGAATGCCACGTGTCAACAGCTAATTGGCCCACATCACTGCCACGTGTCACTGCCACATCACTTGCCGTACGATGTTGATGTCATCCACCACGTACATTGCTGACATCATCCCGTGCGACGTGTCACCCTTCTAGTGGTGACACGTGTAACCTCGAGATTGGTCCAATCGTACGTCCAAAACACCAAATCTGCCTGACACGTGTCATGCTCTGGTGCTGCCACGTGTCACCTATATGAAAGCCACCACATCACTGTATGGAATTTCCACATGTCACTGTACGGACTGACACGTGTCCTGTACGGACTATACAGACAGGTACAGTCAGCATCCCAAAATTTTGCCTGTTTGGCTCGACGGACAGAATGCGATATCTTCCTCATACGGACTCCGTTTGACATAAAAATTATACCACCGGAATTAGGAGGACGAGATAGACGCAATGGTGTTGGTTTCGTTGGATTCCGAGCACTTTCATTTTTGAGCATTTTTCATGCCCTGACAGTCTTCTGAATCCGATTTCGGATCACTTATCAAACTTGGGTAAATTGCTTCTTGCACACACTCCTTGTACAAAGGGAATCCAAAATGTTGGAAACCCATTTAGGGTTGTGGTTACAAGATCCTTGTCACTAATGGCATCTCCAATAGCTGCAAGATGATCTCTGATCTGAGAAACTCTCATAAGGTAGGATGTGATAGATTTTGAGTTTTCCATCTTCATATTACGAAGCTGATTTCTTAAGGTAAAATTCGGGTTGATGTCTTTGCTTTCATATAACCTACTGAGTGCTTCATACATTTGCCTTGCTGTCTGTAGTTTAGATATATGAGGGATCAAGTGATCCTTTACTGAATCTGACATGATTCTCTTTTCTTTCTTTTCATTCTTTATATGCTTAGTCTTTTTCTCTACTTCATCTGGTTCTGGTACACCTATTGTAACATGTTCTAGGAGATCATTCTCATGTAGAATCATCTGCAACCTATGCTTCTAAGATCTAAAGTTTCTATATCCTTCCAGCCTATCTTCTACCCTCATGCCAATAGCCATTGTTTATTGCAGTAGAAACCCTAGCCCTTTGGGCTATAGAAATAGTAAAAAAATCAAATTTCTTGGATCTGAAAATTGAACTCACCAAAAGATGCGCTGGACTGAGGCGAGTATGCTGATACAGTCAGATTTCTAAAAATACAAATTTTACCCCTTCAAACTTGATTTGCGGATTTCTGAACTGGTGCTTCTTGTTTTTTGGTACTTCTAGTACTTTGGTACTTTTGGTACTTCTGGTTTTCTGGTACTTTTGGTACTTTGTGAAAACTAGGGTTTCACTTTCTGGGAGATCTAGGCACTGAAAATGTGCACTGAAGATGCCAAAATGTTCCGTGAGGTAGGGCACACCTTTCTAGATGGATTTGGGGTTGAAAACCTTCTTCAATAAAAAGTCATAATTTTCATGTACGACAACAGTGACGTTTTTCTTTTTCCTGTGAAAGATGTTCTCTTCAGCTTAGCTCTGATACGATGTTAAATTTTTTTCAATTATTAGGTTACTTTCAATTTACTAGATAACAATAACATAGACAGGATCACTGAGAGAAACATAATCACAAGAGTACACAAGCTTTTATCCTGGGAAACCCTCAAGGGGAAGAAAACCCAACAAAACTTCCTTAATATAGATAGCCAATACAATTCCAAGATAATGAACCAGACAATAGAGAATATCCAACACTGAGCAACACGCCTCTCTCTCTTCCTTCTTCCGACAATCGACAACTGGAGCTTCCTTCAAAACTTGTGCACTATATGAGTGAGCTAAGTGTGTGTCTAAATGAGGCGCTAGCCTCTCTTATTTATACAATTCTGGTATGTGTGGAAGTGTCTCTTAACTAGCAGGGTTGACTTCTTCTTCTGGGTGGTTATAACCACCTTTAATTTATTCCGTGGTCTCTTTAATATATTCTGGGTCTGACTTCTTATTTAGCCTATTACAATTAGGGTTTGACCAATCCGCAAAAGGGGATTTGGTCAATTACAATGACTGACATGATCAATCCACAAAAGGGGATTGATCTAATCAATAATAAATATATTTTATCTTTATCCACAAAAGGGGATAAGAATATTCTTTGCAGTTACACAATATTTTAACACTCCCTCTTAACAAGAAGGATATTATTTATCTTTTGACAGGTCACTGGATGTCGACATCAACTAGGTAGCATCATCCACTAGATAACATCATCAACTGGGCAACATCATCAACTACGTAACATCATCAACTGGGTAACATCATTAACTGGATAACTGGAGGCATCCACTTGGTCATCTAGCATCATGATCACTGACTGGCATATCTGTAAATCATCGGAAGTTTTGTTCTTTTTATCTTTGTGTAGAAGATATTCTTTCTTTATTTCATCTTCACACAGAAGATACTTCTTTCTTATATTCACACAGAAGATTTCCTATGAGTTTTTCCATTCCTTTCATGTTCTCCCTTCTCTTGTAGTCATCTATCTCACCCATCCACTGGGGAGGACTACTACCATAGCTTCACTCCTAGTCATCCCACATGAACTACAAAAGCTAATATGCTAGCCTAGGCAAGACTAGACTCCCTTTCCATGATCTACATAGGATCACAACACAAACTTCAATAGCCAACTAACCATTCCACATGGTCAAGGTTTGTGTTCCAAGCTTATCAATCCTTGGCTAGAGGAGAGTATCTGTCGGCTGCCCCTTGGAAAAACATCCACATTCCTCTCTACGAGGGTGGTCACACTCCTATCTACAAGGGTATTCTAGCATGTCCCTAGAGTATCCAAAACTCAACACTTGGACAGAGGCCAACCTTGGAAAATTACTCATTCCCCTTCTCTACGAAGGTCTCTTCCTTCTCTACGAAGGTCTACCTGTGGGATTTCTCATTCCTTCTCTATGAAGGTCTAGCTATGGGATCTAAAAAAATATTTTATGGTACACAATATTTCAATGGTATAATACCATGCTACCCATATGTTGGGCACCATCCATCTACTAGATAGATTGCATCTTGATCAAAATATATGGACACCATCCATCTACTTTTCTAACTGCATCAAATCACGATCCTTCATTTCGAACTCGAAGACATGGCTCCCTCTTGCACCAAGATAATAGCTTCTAGTTATCATCCTTGGAGTTTTCTTCCATAATATCTTGGGTGCCTTCTTGAGTTCGATTATTTATTTCTTTCTGTCTTCATACTAGATCAACCTGCTCCCTCTGTATCTATAAGAATGGTACTGGAGCAACCTGTAGTTAGCTACATCTCATCCACTATATCCGAGTATCCATATTTTTCTTCATCTTGAATATTTTTGTTCCACAACTTTAGGAGTCTCTTGCTCCTATATAAATATTGGATATTGTCTGGTCTTCACTGACTGTCACCATATCATATGTCCTTGTCGTGTTGTCTAACTTCTGCAATTCACGGCCTAAGTTCTTTCTTCTGAGACTTGTAAACTTACTTACAATATGCTTTCTTTGTCACTCTCATGAGTGATCATACATGAAATAAATATGTTATCTCTTTCTTCATCCTCTTCTTTGATACTTCCTTCATAAGTATGCATAGAAACTGAAATAAAATGAGGTTAATTCACATTCTCACAAAAATCTAACTTGTAATGATAAAGTATTAAAGTAAACAAGATACTAAAAATAAACATGAATACTTATCTTTTGTTTTTGTGTGGGGAGGCTCCACGGACTCCACCATTTGTTTTCAACTATCTTGAACTTAAAGTACATAATCCTTAAATTATACTAAATCTTTCTTTGAGGGAGGAGATTCCTCTTCCTCTTCCACATGTGCTTGATGCTTTCTTTTCCCTTTTCCTTGAGGACAGTGATAGGAAAAGTGTCCCAACTTTTGGTAGTTGTAGCATCTGATCTTTGAAACATCTCTCTTCTTATCTGGAACTCTTATGGAGTTAGCTTCTTTATTGTTCCTCCTAAAGGAACTTCTTTTGTTCTTTTGAACTATAAGAGATTCCTCTTCATCAACAATTAATCTCTTTTGTTGGTCTGCAAGTCTAGATTCTTCATGTGTGAAATCTGCCCATAACTTATCAAACTTGGGTAACTTGCTTCTTGCACACACTCCTTGTACAAAGGGAATCCAAAATGTTGGAAACCCATTTAGGGTTGTGGTTACAAGCTCCTTGTCACTAATGGCATCTCCAATAGCTGCAAGCTGATCTCTGATCTGAGAAACTCTCATAAGGTAGGATGTGACAGATTCTGAGTTTTCCATCTTCATATTACGAAGTTGATTTCTTATGGTAAGATTCCAGCCGATGTCTTTGCTTTCATATAACCTCCTGAGTGCTTCATAAATTTGCCTTGTTGTCTGTAGTTCGGATATATGAGGGATCAAGTGATCCTTTACTGAATCTGACATGATTCTCTTTGCTTTCTTTTCATTCTTCTTATGCTTGGTCTTTTTCTCTACTTCATCTGGTTCTGGAACACCTACTGTAACATGTTCTAGAAGATCATTCTCTTCTAGAATCATCTGCAACCTATGCTTTCAATATCTGAAGTTTCTAGATCCTTCTAGCCTGTCTTCTACCCTCATGCTAGTAGCCATTGTTTCTTGCAGTAGAAACCCTAGCCCTTCGAGCTATAGAAATAATAAAAAAAATCAAATTTCTTGGATCTGAAAACTGAACTCACTAAAAGATGCACTGGACTGAGGCGAGTATGTTGGTATAGTCATATTTTTAAAATCCAAATTTTACCCCTTCAAACTTGATTTGCAGATTTCTGGACTGGTGCTTCTGGTTTTCTGGTACTTCTGGTACTCTGGTACTTCTGGTACTTTGGTTTTCTGGTACTTCTGGTACTTTGTGAAAACTAAGGTTTCACTTTCTGGGAGATCTAGCCACTAAAAATGTGCACTGAACATGCCAAAATGTTCCTTGAGGTAGGGCACACCTTTCGAGATGGATTTGGGGTTGAAAACCTTCTTCAATATAAATCCCTAATTTTCATGTATGACAACAATGACGTTTTTCTTTTTCCTATGAAAGATGCTCTCTTCATCTTAGCTCTGATACCATGTTAAAGTTTCTGCTATTATTAGGTTACTTTCACTTTACTAGATAACAATAGAATAGACAAGATCACTGAGAGAAACACAATAACAAGAGCACACAAGCATATATCCCGGGAAACCCTCAAGGGGAAGAAAACCCAGAAAAGCTTCCTTAATATAGATAGCCAATACAATGACAAGATAATGAACCAGACAACAGAGAATATCCAACACTGAGCAACACGCCTCTCTCTCTTCCTTCTTCTAGAAATCGGCAACTGCAACTTCCTTCAAAACTTGGGCACTATCTGAGTGAGTTGAGTGTGTGTCTAAATAAATCGTTGACCTCTCTTATTTATACAATTCTGGCATGTGTGGAAGTGTCTCCTCATTGGTAGGGCCGACTTCTTCTTCTGGGTGGTTATAACCACCTTTAATAGATTCTGTGGCCTCTTTAATATATTATGGGGCTGACTTCTTATTTAGCCTATTACAATTAGGGATTGACCAATCCGCAAAAGGGGATTTGGTCAATTACAATGACCGACATGATCAATCCACAAAAGGGGATTGGTCTAATCAATAATAAATATATTTTATCTTTATCCACAAAAGAGGATAAGAATATTCTTTGCAGTTACACAATATTTTAACACATACCATGCTGCAACTCATATGCATAGGCCTTTTCCCAAGGATTTTTACCACAGATATGCGGCTTGTTGCATAGACATATCGTGTATGCACGTGACCTATTTATAGGTCAGCTTGCATATGTACGCGATTTTTACTGTTGTAAGCCATGTATGCTTCTGAAGATGACAAACTTGAGCTTCCCTTAAGGCTGCCATTATGTTCTGACTGTTCATTTTTCTTCACCCACTTCTGAAGGTGTCCCAACTTTTCAGATCTTGAGCTTTGAGCTTCCATATTTTCAAAAATGTCTTCCTTCCTAACTTCATGCCTTCTTCTAGTCATGCTATATGAATTCCTCATCATGGACTTTCTTCTTGTGTTCCTACAATCCTGGGATTTGTGGCCAAATCCACTACAGCTATAACATCTCATGGTGTGACAATGAGTAACAATATGTCCTACTTGATTACATCTCCAACACCTTAGGGTGTTATGAAATCTTTCACTATCTTTCCTTGCATAATATCTGCATTCCAAAGTTTTTGACCATATTCATTACATGAGTAACATTGACCATGAAAAACATTTTCATACGTTTGCTTTGATGTCCATCTTGAAGGTGTCTCTCTTCTTTGAGGTGTAAACATGGATTCTTGATGTCTTCCTTTCTTTGTTCTTTTGAAACTTTCCTTGCCTTGTGTAGATGATTGACTTGCAACATTATTTCCATCATTTGAAAGTGAAGGACATACCTCATGCTTCTTTGAAGTTATTTCTTAAACATGTATAGCTTCTTTCTTGTATCCAAGACCTGATTTATCATTTGTGATCTTTGACTATCCAAGATCTCATTCAAGATTGTTGAGTTATTAAAGATTTTTTTTTACTTCTCTACTTTATTTCTAAGATCAACAACTTCAACTTCCAACTTATGACATGACTCTTCCTTTTCATTTACTTGATTCTTTAGTAATTCCTCTACCCTTTTGGCTTCTTCAATTTGGGTCTTGAGATGGACATTAACTTCAATACTTTTGATAATCTCATCATCTAGCTTCTTATTCTCTTCTATATCATTCTTTAGTCTTTTGATCTCTTCTTCTTTATCTTCTAATTGAGTCTTTTTACTTTCTTCTTGTTCCTTGAGCATTTCCTTTAACTTCAATATATTCCTTTGATTCTTTTTAAGAAACCTTTTAGTGTTATCAGAAAGATAGCTATATTCCATATAACAATAGTCATAGTTGTATTCAAATAGACCCCATTCAACTTTCATTTTAAGATCTGATAGTTCTTATTCTACTTCTTCCATGGGATGGCTATCATTTGATTCTACACATACTATCTCTAGATTTCATCTTCACTAATATTCAATCATCACATTTTGAAATATTGCAATCATGGGTTTTTGGAGATTCTTTACCTTCATTGTTCTTGATGGAGTTGTCTTTCATGTCTTCCTTCTTGCTTTGGTATGTCTCTTCTAGCTTTAGCCATAGATCCTTGGCGGAAGTGCATTGTCCCATGATCTCTTTGATATAACTTGAGAGTCCACTAAGAATGGTCTTGAGAGCCAATGCATCATTCTTATTTTCTTCCCTTTGAGCTGCAAATTTTGACTTGTTCTTCAAAGGAACTGATCCACCAATAGCTACTTTCCAAACACCTACTCCTATTTCCTTCAAGTGCACTTTCATTTCTATTCTCCATGTAGAATAATTTTCTTCATCAAGGATTGAAACTTCATCATCCATTTGTGTGTCCATGGATATCCTCCAAGCTTGTTAAGGATTATAATGAAGGCCTGCTCTGATACCAATTGTTGGACACACTGACCACAATGAGAGGGGGGGTGAATCAGTGTAGGGATCTTTTTAAAACTTCCCCTTCACAAAACTCCTTAGTTAGCAATCACCAATTACTCATCACTTATTGTTGTCATTTATAACCAGTTAAATGTGAACATACATCAACAACATATACCAGCAACACATATCATCAATAAGTCATCACCACAAGGAACACAAAGAACACGAGATGTATGTAAAATTTTCTTTGTATTACGAACTACAATCCTTGGGTTATCAACAACAACTGAATAGAGTTACAACTCCACAAGAGCACCAACTCTACAATGCAAGACTCAACTTACACAACTCAGCACCAACTGAGAAGAGGAATCAATCATCCACAGATACCAATCTGTCAACAGGTACGCGACCTGTCAGTAGTGCAACACGCGTATGTACGCGTCCTACCAGTGGTACAACTCACGTATGTACACAGCCAGTCTGTACTACAACCTGCGTATGCCTTCTGAGTAATTAGGGTTTTCTCTCTATGAAAAAATCAGATCCTTTACAGCCTTCAGTCACATCTACTTATGTATTTCATTGTCCAATCTGAACCATAACCAATCACAACACATCTATGCTCTCTCACAACTTACTCATGCTCCTCAACCATACAATATGAATGCTACTTAATCATGTATAACAAAACCAATATACTATGGCAATCGTATCAGTACTGAACCATAAGAGTGTTGCTCACTCTATAAATCAACCAATATAACCATATCACAACAGCCATACCAAGAATGCCTTAAGCATTCACCATACAATAAGCAAGAGTATCTATCAAGACAACTATGTAACCATAACAGAGTTTCTATGGCAGATATGAGCCCATAGAATGTAGATCTGGAACTTGCTTTAGACTTCAAGAACCGAAAGGGATAATTTATGCATACAAACACCGATTGAGGTGATTTTTGCATTGTTGTAAAACTTTTGGTGTGTACAAAGAGGTTGAGCTATGTTTACAAAATTTTGACTCCAAAAGGTGTTGTTTGATGCCTCAAACTGATTTTGGAAGGTTGTGGATCCCAAATCACCAAATTGGACCTTCCCCTAAAATGGACCATTCCTCCAATTTTTCCACCAAAAAACGTACTAAAATAAGTAACAAATTATATAATCATCCATTTAGAACCACAAGGAACTACTAAAATTTACATTTTAATTTTTCAGAATTAAAATCAATCCACATTAAATGGAAAAGCCTCCAATATTTACAACTACATAAAATGTACAGCTACTCAATGTTTATATAATTTCTCATATAGGAAGATGTGAACTAGATGGAATATAATAATAATAATAATCTAATTTTTAAGGTCACAATAGAGACCAACAATACCTTCTCCACTCAAGCCACTTAGTGATGTGTCTAAAACAATCTTCTAGTTTTTCACCTTTTTAAAATTTCTACTGAATTTATTTCAGCCATGTGATTGAATGGAAAGTTGAAACTCAAATTCTGAAATTGATCTCAACTGCAAATCCAACAATGCATTGCACAGAAATTGCAGATGTATAATTGATGGGATTCCAGCCAAGGCGGGGCATAATAGTGGTATTGACAAAATAGTATGTCAGATCTCATTACCACCTGTCATTCACTCTACCGTTACCGTGCATTTGTATGTTCCATGAATTCGGTCGACTGGAAAACACAGGTATTGCAAGTTGCGTATCGAAAGGTAGTTTTTTTTTCGTTCGCCATCATAACTATAGTATCGCGATGCACTAGAAGTACCTATACGTATGATATCACCCTGCACCATTCGAGGTCGACGACTGTATATTGGGGATTGTAACCAGCTACGATACATGTTTGGCAGTGGGCTTGGAGAATACGGAAAGCCTATTAGTACTGCACAGCATTGTACAGTCATCAGTGCAATAACAAATTCATGTACCAGACAAACTGTCTTCTGGCGTCGCAGATTGTGGTTGTCACGGGTTTCGACTTTCAACTTGTATTTTGACAGGAGTGACGATTATGTTATCATTTCGTCCCTCAAATAAAGTATGGTAGCTTATAGGGATGCACTAATAGTCACGATTGTATACGATAGGCATGCATCGCCATACAACCTTGGATTTAGATATGCCACTCTTATGCTGATAGATGTTGTTCACACTGTGTTTAAATTTGTTTATATTTTTTGGGTTAATGAATGGTTAAGAATATGTGTTTCTTTCTTGGAGGTTATCGATTCAAATTTAGAGGGGTAGGTATGCACATTTCCCTAGACTTTAGCAATCAAATGGTTGCACATAGGAGTCTTTGTCTCACAAACAAGGGGTCTCATACAACCATTTGGTGTGTGGCTTCGCTATCACCTTAAAATTAGATTATTATTATTATTATTATCCCTACAACTATTTGCCCTTTGATTATGTATTAACTTTCCTATGACTAAAAATTTGTGTGCAATACCTAATGTAAAACATAGAAAATAAATATATATATAATTTGTTTTTCTAAAATCTAGTTGGTTAATATCTTTGAGGTCTTATGGCAAGCTTCACATCGTTCAATGTTTAGTATTAATGGACTTAATGATCCTCGTAGTTTGATCCAGGATTTATTTTTCACGGTACATTGTATGCAAAGGCATTAAAGAAATGAACATTGTGTGAACTAAGTTTAGTGCTCAAACACATTTAAAGAAGCAGAATACTGATAACTTAGACTACTTTAATCATCAGATGTACGATATTGGATGGGTTGATCCTATTAAACAAGAGAGCTAATAATACTGACGACGACACTTAATGATCCTGGAAGTTTGATCCAGTAGGTCTGTGTTGCAGGTCTACGCATTCAAGGTAGCACCCTCATAGTTTGATTCATCATTTTTCGCATTTGTCGTAGTTTTATCTTTTAATTTATTCAACTCTTTCAAGTTTGGTTACTGTGTCTTTCATTTTCTTCCGCTCTCTCGAGTTGTAATTTTGGATTGCTTGTAAAGATAAAGTGATTTCTAGATTTTCCCTTTGTGTTCATCAGGGGTTTGGGTTTCTGGTGGACTGAAATCAAGCCATGGGAGCTCTTGTTGCATGATTTTTATATAGAGACAAGGTATTCAGAGATATAGAGACAAGGTATGTAGAAAAGCAAGGACGCAGTAAGTAATCTATCACATAGAAATGCACATGGAAGAAAATCATTTTTTTTTTCTTTTGCCATGAATTTAGGCTCTCAAGATATTTTATGTAAGATATCAGATATAATATAATATGCAAAAACAAAAATATTCAACATATATCAATGGAACAATGAAATATTGAGTAGAGCAACACCAAAAATGATACATTTATTCAAAGAAGGCAATGTTCACTTGCCTCTTCGAAGGGAAACCTCTAACAAAGATCTATTACAATAATTTTCTAGACAAGCTTTCTCATACCTCCTACTCTTATTTATACTAATTCTATCTTCTAAGGAACATTCGAGGGCAAGATCCTTCTAGAGGCTGAAGCTTCTATTAGGTCTTCTTACATTGACTTGTTCACATTTATTCAATAGGACTTATTAACTAATGTCGGCCTTTATTACATGGAAAATATGTATCATGCTAACTAATAACCAACTAAGAGGGGTTAGGGTCGGGACCTAACATTCCATCCCCCTTCAAAAGTAGCCTTGTCCTCAA
>JZKD02S1652870.1:143027-157925 GCA_000966675.3 Picea glauca | reverse complement strand
TTGTTTTAGTATTTCCAACAATGTCTTCAATTCGTTCCCTAGAAACGACACCAAGAATGTTAGCACTAGGAGTCACCCTCAAATTGTGGGAGGATAAGCCCAATACCCATCAGAGTGTTTGGTGGATATTGTTTTATATGAATGGAGGTCAATGGACAAAACTCAATATATGAATGATGTTCAACATGGAACTAGACAAGAAATGCATAGGGAAGTGAGGGCCACATTAACTTCAGTCATTGAATTGAGTTTCAGTGTGAGCAGAGGGAAGACTTAGTGAGAAACGTGGACAAAACTGCTATGAGCATCAGGCTTTCAAGCGGCTTGGAGAAGAAAAACTCAGAATCGATATCACTCTTGAGCTCAATCTTTAGACACTGAAATATGTGCAAACAACACATTCACAACAACACAATGATCAAACTTACATCACAATGCAGCTACAACAACTCGACTGGATCCTCCATGCCCGAGCCATTCAGTGTAAGAGGGAGAAAGATAACAAGGGAGCTAACTAAAACTGGTAACGATACCACTATAATAAAACCTACATTACAACAACATAAAAAACCTCAACTGGATCCTCCATGCTCGAGTGTTTTAGCACAGTTTTTACAGAGAGATGAAAAAACGTTGACTTCTATTAACATGGAAATCTCAAATTTGATACATGGCCAGAGAACAGTTCTTGCATCATAACATTACAAAATAGGGATCTCTTCTCAACCAATTGACCACCTTCACAAAATATTAAAACTATCTATTTATACTCAGAACAATTCACCACCACCAAGAGTGTGACCTAGTCACAACAATCAGAGCTTTACGTCGACGAGTTCTTCTGTCATATTGAACGTGCAACCCTTTGTCTGACGTGAGCTCATATCGACATTGGATTTGCAGGAAAATCTACCCACAAGGGTACCACAGGCTAATGGTTCAGTCCCCATGGCTGGGCCTTCCATGCCTTCCAATTATGAAGTGAACTGAGGTTTCAACCACCATCTTTATTTTCATTAACTGCCTTTTCTCGAGATTGCAATGTGACTTAATGATTGTGGGGCTGCTAAAAAATGGTTTAGGTGTAGACCACTTTTGGGCCCGCAATCCATCACCTTTCACCACGTAGCACTTTCACCTTACCATGGTTTCAATTGTGGAACCGCTTAAGAAAATTATCGCCTGAGCATGTTGCGTCCCCACAATGAACTATGGTCATAGATCTGGTCTCGATCTGAGATCTAGACACACCTTCTAGATTTAGCACTACTTTCAAGCTTAACCGCTCGCCAACTTTAGAATTCTCCAAACTGTGCCCTGGGGGAGGGGGATGCTACTTTTGACGTTGAACAATAATACCTCCCAGAGGATGATCTGACATGGAGGTTTGATGTCATCATGCTGATGCGTCATGAAAGAGAAGCGACACATGTCACTAATAAAGAAGTGAATAATATGCCCACGACTGCCTGGATTGAGTTCCATGTGTCATTACTGGATAGGTTCCAGGTGTCATGACCAACGAGTATGCCACACATCTACACTGATGATTGCTATCTACTCTCTTAAATCGACAAATGAGATCTCCTTCGGGTCTCCAGGCTCTGGGAAAATGAAAACTCAAACTTATTTTTTCCTTGAAGAAAAACATCTAGAGTTAAGGATCTGATGACGCATGGCCCATAGATTTGGATGACCGAGATCCACTTCGGGTCTCTGGGCTTCAAGAGAATCAAAACTCAAATCTCACTTACCTTCAACTGCTTTTACCCGGAGCTGTCAATATGTTGACACGTGTCCTCTTGAATCGAACGACCAAGAATTACTTCAGGTCTTCGGACTCTAGGAAAATCAAATCTCAAACCTCCTCTTCCTTCAACTACTTTTACCCAGAGATATGGATCTACTGATGCATGGCCCCGCCGATGGATGGTCCAGATTCACTTCGGGACTTTGACACTTCTCTCTTTGGGAGTTCGATGCTTCAACACTTTGGGACTTTGACCACTTCGGGACTTCGGGCACTTTGGGACTTCAGGCACTTCAAGACTTCGAGCACTTCGACGCTTCGGGCTTCATCCCTTTGGGACTTTGGGAACTTCAACACTTCAGGCTTCAGCCCTTCGAGAAATTCGTGCACTTCTCGTTTCAAGATTCCCGAAGCTCATTTCCCTGAACACTTGGATCATATGCCACCTGTCCCCTTTAAGATCTACGACTCATGCTTGTTTCGAGACTTTGGAATTTTCCCTTTGTTATACTTGGTGCAATTTTGAGATTCCGAATACCCGCGAGCCACTAATTTGAACTCCTTGTGGGATATCCTCCGTTGAAAACTGAACCTGCCTGATGCTTGTGTTTCAAGCCTGAAATAGACTGCCATGAAAGTTGTGCCTGGTGTCCATGGTTGTGGCCTGAGTGAACAATGAATTGGACGACTTTCTGCCCTTGATAACTATATGTGATAACATTAACTCCACAAGGGATGGCATGCTCCCTGTGAGATTCCAAGAACAAGCAGTTCCAGTCATCTTATGCATTGTGCTATGGAATCATGCTCAGAAATCATCCTGCTGAGGATTAAAGGATGACAAGCACACTATCCTAAAAAAAAAAGAAAAATACATGAGCTCCAGGAGGAGATTATTTATGTACATTCCTAGACTAATTGATTTTTACAAAGTGCTAGGTGAAAGAAAAATTCCACTGTAGACATTCAAGCAATTCCCTAGATGGAAACTTGTTTACTCTTTCACTGATCAAATAAAAACAATGCAACTGTGACAACAAAATGATTATTTTTTCTATCTCTCCTCCCAATGTTGAAGTCAAGATAAAGTTGAGCATCTCCAATACATGAAGGAAATGAAACTCCATGTACTCCCTGACAATTTCATAGAGAAAATGAAAAAACCCACTAAGCTAGTGACAAAAAATATGCCTTGTCTTACAGCTGCTCACACATGGATGAATGGCTCTAGCAATCATGGGTGAGTGAACGAATGATGTAGACTAACTGATCCCAGGTGATGGTTGCTCATTTGAAGGCTCTGGGAAGGATAGGAACTGCATATTTGGTTCTCCCTCTTATTTTTCATGACTCTCCCAAGGATCAGAATCATAATCATCATAAACATAAAACATGGGAAAGCTCTGACCTTTGTCTTCTGTAGGCACATAATGGCAGGTTTCCACACAATGTTTTTCCTCAATGTATAAAGGAAAAGGCCCTATGGTATGCAATTAGAAATCCTCAAA
This sequence comes from Picea glauca, assembly GCA_000966675.3. NCBI lineage: Eukaryota > Viridiplantae > Streptophyta > Pinopsida > Pinales > Pinaceae > Picea > Picea glauca. The sequence continues at coordinate 154,667 of JZKD02S1652870.1, read as the reverse complement.
ATATGAAACATATGATTCCATGTGTATAGACATAGGATCATGAATCGTGTGATAGAATCCTGGTTGCTCCTTTGTAAATGCCTCTCTGTTTGCAAATAAAAAACCTCCCTACTCCTTCAAAAACAAATCTCGATCATCAACAACTACAGTCTCTTTTCCTTGTTGTTGTTCCAGATCTGAGTCATAATCACTATCTTCTTGCTCATAATCTGAAACATGCTTACAGTCTTCTTCCTTAGGCACATGCAATTTTTCAAGATATGCTTTCATATGAACCCCCTTGCTAGCCTTGATGTTCTCTTCGACTTCTTCAACATCTTCAAACGGGTGTCTTAACGATGAATATTTCCTCTCTCTCAGGAGAAGGACCAACTTTGGATGTTGAGCCATGACATAGTACACCATGGAAGTAGTCTCCGCGGGTCTGATCTACATAGGCATACTATGATAAACACTATAAAACCTCATATTGAAGACAACTAAGGCTTCTCTTCCCCTCTTCTCAAAGAATTAAACTCAAACTAGTATTGATCGAGGGACTTGTTCTTACCCCAACACTTTAAAAATGCATGGCATAGCTCATTCCAGGAGCCAATAGAACTAGCTTCCAGACATCTAAACCACATAGCAACATCTACAGATAGGGATTGTGAGAACAACCTCATGGAAACATCATCATGAACAATCTCAAACTGATTGACAAAGCTCTTAGAGGCCTTCGAATGCCTCTCAGATGTAATATGATCCTCTCCAGAAAACTGAGGAATATACTCAAAGGAATAACGAGGATAAGGATGAAGGTCATGTGGCAGCCTTAAAGGTTTAAACAAATTATTTCTGATTTTAATTTGAAAAGAATTGGGCTGATCATGATGATTAACTAGTTGATGGCAAGGCTCGATAGGAATAATGAAGGGTACCAATATTTGAGAAGACTATGAATTATGTTCAACTTCCTCAGGGCTACAAGGGTGATCAATTTCAAGAGGAGATGTAATACATATCTCACTTTTATGAATAGGTAGAGGTGAAGACATGAGATCGATATCTACAACACAAGAAGAGGGCATGTTTTCTTCTTCCAAGGATGGGTAAATAAAGGAAGGCCTATTATCATCTGAATAGACAAAGAAAAGGACGATCCTCTTTATATGTGAATGGAAAGAGAGAAATGAGATGATAAACAAGAATAATATTTCATGAATAAATCTCATAAAATGATACCTGGTCTTCCCCTTCGGTATGGTCATATTTCTGTCAATAGGACCCTCCCTAGTGGAGACTTCGATAGTGGAGTCTCCAGGTGTAAGCTACAATCTTCAATGGTTCTAATGTCTGATGCACCTTTAGAATTAGAATCTCGTTGTTTTTCTTACCCATGGAAATGTCTTCAATTTTTTCCCCAGCAATGACGCCAAGAATGTTAGCACTGAGAGTCACCCTCAGATTGCGGGAGGATAAGCCCAGTACCCATCAATTGTTTTGGTGGATGTTGGTTTTATATGAGTGGAGTTCAATGGAAAAAACTCAATATATGAATGATGTTCAACACAGAACTGGACAACAAATGCACAGAGAAGTGAGAGCCACATTAACTTCAGTCAGTGAATTGAGTTTAAGTCTGAGCAAAGGGAAGACTTAGTGAGAAATGTGAACAAGACTGCTACGAGCATCAAGATTTCAGGAAACTTGGAGAAGGAAAACTAAGACTCAAGATCAATCTTGAGCTCAAGCTTCAGACACTGAAATATGTCCAAACAACACAATCACAACAACATAATGATCAAACCTACATCACAATGCAGCTACAACAACTCGACTGGATCCTCCATGCCCAAGCCATTCAGTGTAAGAGGGAGAAAGATAACAAGGGAGATGACTAAAACTGGTCACAATACCAATGTAATCAAACCTACATTACAACGAAATAGCAACCCTCGGCTGGATCGTCCATGCCCGAGTGTTTTAGCACAGTTTTTATAGAGAGATGAAAAGAAGTTGAATTCTATTAACATGAAAGTCTCAAATTTGATACATGACCAAAGAACAATTCTGGCATCAAAACATTAAAAAATAGGGATCTTTTCTCAACCAGTTAACCACCTTTAAAAAATATTAAAACTATCTATTTATACTTAGAACAATTTTCCACTACCAAGAGTGTGACCTAGTCACAACAATCAAAGCTTTATGTCAGTGAGTTCTTCTGTCAGACTGAACGTGAAACGCTCTGTCAAACGTGATCTTAGATCGGCATGGGCTTTGCAGAAAATTCTTCCCACAGGGGTACCATGGGCTGACGGTTCAGTCCCCACGGTTGGGCCTTCCATGCCTTCCATTTATGGAGTGAGCCAAGGTTTCAACCACCAACTCTATTTTCATTAACTTCCCTTTCTTGGGATTCCAACGTGACTTAATGCTCAGGGGGAGGCCACAAGTTTCTCTTGGATAGGATGTTATACGAACACATGATTGTGGGGCTGCTCAAAGGTGGTTTAGGTTCAGACCACTTTTGGGCCCGCAATCCATCACCTTTCGCCATGTAGCACTTTCACCTTACCATGGTTTCAATTGTGGGACCGCATAAGAAAATTATCACCCGAGCATGTTGCGTCCCTGTAATGAACTGTGGTTGTCGATATGGTCCCGATATGAGATCTGGATGCACTTTCTAGATTTAGTGCTACTGCCAAGCTTAACTGCCCACCAAATTTAGAATTTTCCAAACTGTTCCCTGGGGGAGTAGGACACTACTTTTGACGTTGAACAATAATACCTCCTGAAGGATGATCTAACGTGGAGGTTTGATGTCATCATGTTGATGCATCATGAAAGAGAAGTGACATGTGTCACTAAGAAATAAGCGAATAATATGCCCACAACTACCTGGAGTGAGTTCCATGTGTCATTGTTGGATAGGTTCCAGGTGTCACGACCGACGAGTATGCCACACGTATACACTAATGACTGCCATGTGCTCCCTTAAAGCGATGACTAAGATCTCCTTCAGGTCTCTGGGCTCTGAGAAAATGAAAACTCGAACTTATTTTTTCCTTGAATCAAAACATCATTAGTTAAGGATCTGACGGTGCGTGGCCCATGGATTTGGACGACCGAGATCCACTTAAGGTCTCTGGGCTCCGGGAGAATCAAAACTCAAATCTCAATTACCTTTAGCTACTTTTACCCAAAGCTGTCAATCTATTGACACACGTCATCTTGAATCGAACAACCGAGAATTACTTCGGGTCTCCAAACTCCAGTAAAATCAAATCTCAAACTTCTTATGCCTTCAACTTCTTTTACCCAAAGCTATGGATATGTTGATGCATGGCCCCACCAATGGATGGTCTAGATTCACTTCGGGCCTTTGACACTTTTGTCTTTGGGAGTTCGATTCTCCAGCACTTTGGGACTTCGACCACTTCGAGACTTTGGGCATTTTGGGACTTTAGGCACTTCAGGCACTTTGTCACTTCGGGCATCAGCCCTTCGGGACTTCGAGCACTTTATCACTTCGGGCTTCATCCCTTTTGGAAATTCGTGCACTTCTCGTTTCAAGACTCTTGAAGCTCATTTCCTCGAACATTTGGATCAGATGCCACCTGTACCCTTTAATATCTATGACTCATGCTTGTTTCAGGACTTCATAATTTCCCCTTTTCTATAATTGGTACAATTTTGAGATTCCGAATACCTACAAGCCACTGATCTGAACTCCTCAAGGGGTCTCTGCCATTGAAAATTGAACCTGCCTTCTTATTGCGTTTCAAGCCTAAAATAGATTGCCATGAAAGTTGTGCTTGGTGTCCATGGTTGTGGCCTGAGTGAACAAGGACTTGGACAACTTGTTTCCCTTGACAACTATATGTGATAACACTTTAATAGAGTTCCAATGAAAATCATAAAATGGTATTGAGGGAGAAACTGAAGAGAATTAAAATGACCAAGACTAAAAGGGTTTCCACCTATCTTACCAAGATTAATCATATGAGGGATGAACTTGGTGTTTTTGGGGAGGTTGTTGCTGAAAATGAACTTTTGAGGATTGCTTTGAATGGGGGGTTGTATTTTTTGAGGGAATTGTAGCAAGGGAAAATTTTCCCAAGTGGGAATGTCTTTTGGATGTCTTCATTTAGGAGGAAAATTGAAGAGTCTATGCCCATGGGAGTTCATCTATAGGTAATTATGAGGAGAATGTGGCACTTGCATCCAAAGGCAAGAACAAGTCCAAGAAGGGTTACAAGGGTGGGAAAAAGAAGAAATATGAAGGGAAGAAAGACATGAGAAAATTCAAGTGCTTTGCTTGTCACAAATTCAGACACTATGTTGGATAGTGTCTTAACTAGAAGAAGAAGAAGGTTGCAACTTCAACTGATGTGGATGATTTCACTCACAGGCTTGAGAAGGAGTATTCTTTGTTGATGTGCCTGTCATATAAAACATCATCTACCAATATTTCGTATATTTATAGCGGTGCCTCTTGCCATATGTCAGATGTTCGTGAGTACTTGACTGATATAACAAATATTGGAGATCTTGAGGTGGTGATTGGAGATGATTCAGTGGTAAATATAGTTGGTTGTGGGACAATATCATTTCAGAGGTAGTCACTACCTCCCATGTTGTTGAGAGACGTCCTATATTTTTTGGGGTTGAAGAAGAACTTGGTGTCAGTTTACACTATTGAGGATAGGGGATATGAGCTATTATTTTGTGATGGAAATGTTCTCTTGTATCCTAAGGGATCCATTATCACTTTGGCTAGAGTGATTAGGATATGGCATGAGAAGTTGTACAAGCTCATGTTTCAGCCTGCTAGAGCATTGATGCACAATACCAACAACATTGATCTTTGTGAGATATGCATAGGAGTATGGCCCATTTGCACCATGGGGCTATGAGAATATTGAGAGAGATTTTGATTGAAGTTCCATATTTGATTATAGAGCATAAGGAGATGTGAAAGGGGTTTTCTCTTAGAAAGTACACCAAGATTTCTTTTCCAAGCAATGACAATAGAGCAACATGTATCCTTGATCTGATTCATATTGATGTACGTGGTCCTATGTCTTATACATACATGTGCATTTTAAATATAAATTGTTATCATGGGTTGAATCTTTTAATTTAGTTTCCTAGGACTTATCTTTAGGGAATTCCTTTAATCGATTGTTTTTTTCCTCGGGTAATTAATTTTGTGTTTTCAGTGATTTAATTACTTGAGTTTTTCACTCAAATTTCCTCAAAAGTGGTGAAATTCGTTCTAATGATTGATCCCAGTAGGTTTCTAAGGGATTAAAATGTTGTATATGACCATGCTAGACATATCCTAGAGTATTGCAGAATTCCATAAAGTTTTGATAGGATTTTTCTTAATAATTAAAATTTCTGTAAATTGGGAATTTTTAATTATTTTTTATGTAAAATGTAACAATTTAGTCCTTGGCGATTTTGTATAGGGGTGTGAGTACTAAAACAAAAATGGATTATGAACACCTACAACCTTGGACCATGTTATGATCCAAATACTCAAAATATCATAAAATAACAGAAGTACACACCATGTACAGAATATCAACATGAAGCACAACTCCAATATAGACCAGTTTCATAATAACTCCTTAAAGAATAGGGGAACCCCCTCCAAATAACCAAATAATTTTCATACTTAACAATTCACCTGTCAGTAATGAATACTTAATCTCTTATGTATAGCTATCCACACTTGCACATGAGGCCCCATTATCACTAGGCCGACCCTATTACATATGTATTTACACATTACATGTTCAATTAAGCTTGTATATGCCCCCCCTTGTGGTCATATAATATACATTTAGCCATATATATGCCCCCCTTGAGTCATAACATAGTACCCTCCTTCAAGAAGTTTTTTCCTCAAAGATTTGCATTTAAAGGTTTCACATGTGATGAAACCAAGTAATATGATTTTCCTATGTTCCCACTTTCTTCATTCCATTGTTGATGATCTATCCATCCAAAATAAATTCTTTTCGGTCTTAATACTTGGTGTCTAGTTGTTGAATAATTTTGTTTTCTTTGATTCCATATATTTTTGTTGAAGCTTCTCCAATTTGTAATCATTGTTGGTATCCGATAATAGCTTGTTGAAGAGTAGTTTGGTGTTGCCTTGTTCCATGAATATTGACAATTATTCCATCTTCTTCCTTCATGATATTGATATCGTCCTTCTTGTCTTCCTTGAAATGCTTCTTGGTAATGAGGGTGCTGATACAGTTTCACATTTGATGGTTTTCCTTCACTCTGCACATGCATTTGATCTATCTTCTTTTCAACGACAATGGAATCCTCGATCATCTTTTCTTGGTCTTTGATTACTCTAGCCATCGAGATAATACCATCATATTTGGCATGTACATCCTCTAGATGGAGTTTAAATTCTTCAAGTATCTTCTATTGACCTTCTTGAATCTTGTCTTCTTTCTCCTTTTGAAGCTGCCATGTGACCCCATCTATCAAATTCTGACATCCTTCTTCAATTTTGGCTTGCATTTCTGACTTAAACTCATCTGTATTTAAGGATTCCTCAGCCTTCTTGCAAATTTCCTCTTGTAGTATTTTGGTAGATTATTCATCTAAGATTATTATTTATTCTTTATTTTGACAGTTCTTCTTTTCTTATTTCAATCTCTTAACCTCATCCAGTAGTTTTTTATTATGTCTTTGTAATCTACATATCTCTTCATCTTTCTTTTTTAAATCTTCTCTTGATTCATCTTTTTCCCACTTGCCTTTTCTAGTCTTTTCTTGATTTAGGTTCTTAACCTCCTTAAGGAGTGATTCATTAAGGGATATTATCTTATATATATCCTCACCCTTGTACTTAATCTCTTCCTTTTCTTCTTTCATCTTGAAATCTATACAATTCCTCCATTTTTCTATCCCTAATCCATTTATCTGAGAAGTGTTTTTCAAATTCTTCCCATGTGCAGTGCCATCTAGTATTTTGATCAAGGCTCATCCACAACTTCCAAGCTTCATCAAAAAAATAATTTCTTTCCTTCCAATGAGTCATATTATATTCTTTTACCAACCTCAACTATTCTGTAGGATTTCATCTTTATCTTCATCTCTTGTAAATTTGGGTATTTCCATTGATTCTTAATTGAGGTCTAATCTCAACCCTCAAATCACAACCTTAATATATTAAGTATAAATATCTAAAATAGTTGTAATCCTTATTCCAATATTCTCTTCTATGTATTATCTTTCCAATGGATATTGAATCAACTCAATCAGACATTCCAATGAAAAGTTATGATAGTTTTAAGTGAACATACATTTGAAACCTTGATTTGGAGTCTGTCCTCCTGGTTGGCCTTATTTATGATGTATCTCTGCAATTTTAGCCCTTCTCAGTCTGAAATTGTGACTTGCAGTACTTTGAAATTTCTTCTCTACAATGCCACATGTCTAACCAAAATTGTATGTGTCAAGTGGAAGCTATAGTAACTTTCCCACACCTTAATCATTTTTGGCCTTTCTAGTAGAGAGACTTGTACAGCATGCCTTGTGCACAATAATTGTATAAAATTATGAAAAATGTACTAGAAATACTATGGTTTATCCAATATTCAATGCAACTAGTCTCACTCAATTTGGATCTTCTATGGATAAGTTATGGTTGTTTTACCTGGAACACATGTTTGAGACTAGTCAATAGGACTAGTTATATATCTGATCTTCCACACGGTTTATCTGCAAAATTACAATGACCCAGAAGCTAAATTTTTTAACACAGATACCTTGATAATTTCTATGACTATCCTCTGGATTTTAGGGTCTAAAATGTTACAGAAAACATTTTATAGTGAAAATTACGTGATGGATAAATTCATGATGATTCCATAACCCTATCTTACACATGATATATCAACGAAAGTGTAAGGCAGTAGGAGCTGCAATTTTAACCCCACGTACCTTGATTCATCTAATAAATATCCTCCAAGGGGTTTCTTCTGAAACATCATACAAAAAAAATTATATCAAAAATTCCAAGGTGTCGCAGATGCAGTAGCGAAACCCTAAGACCTTGAGCTCTGATACCAAATGTTATGATCCAAATACTCAAAATATCATAAAATAACAGAAGTACATACCATGTACAAAATGTCAATGTGGAGCACAACTCCAATATAGATAAGTTACACAATAACTCCTTAAATAATAGGAGAACCCCCTCCAAATAACCAAATACCTTTCATACTTCACAATTCACATGTCAATAATGAATAATTGATCTCATATATATATAGCTATCCACACTTGCACATGAGGCCCCATTATCACTAGGTCGACCCTATTACATATGTATTTACACATTAAATATACATTTAGTCCCATATATGCCCCCCCCCCTTTGGGGTCATATCATATACATTTAGTCATATATATGCCCCCCTTGGGTCATAAAAGACTAAGTTTCAACTCAATTGGACAAGTTTTTCTAGGTCAATGTCCATGAGGAGTCAAAGTCAGTCAAAAATCAACAAATAATTGGCTAAATTAAAAATGTCAAATTTTGCCTAAAGTTGTAAAACATGATAAAAGGGGGAAAATTTGTTTCCTAAGTTATTTCTATGTAATAGGGGGTCAAACAAATCAAATCCCCCCTTTCCTACCTCTCATTCAACTTAACTTTAGAAAGGGGGGAGAATTTGGCTCTTATGGGGCTCACCATCTCCATTGGATTGGACATTTGGGGATGGAGAGCACATGGGGCAGGCATTCCACACCTTGGGTGACCCCTTGGGGCATTAGAGAGAGGTTTAAACTTATGATAGGGGTTTTCTTCCTCCATTTTTTTGTTTTCTCTTCTTATGGGAGTTCCCCTCTCTCATGGTGCCCCTCCTCCCCCCCTTTTGAGTGAGCCTCCTTCTTTTGGGAGTGACACTTGTAATGCATGCAAGGGGGGTCTCTCCTCTCTCCCTCTCTTGAAATAAAGGCCCCTCTCCTCATTTTTCACATCTATTCTCATAGAAACTCCATGTTTCCCAATTCTCTCCTCACTGTCTCTTGCTCTTACCCATTTCCTCTCTTGTAATATTTCTTCCATATTGCAACCACTCTTTTTAATAATAGAAGTGAAGCTTTGGAGGAACTCTCGGTATTCTATTGGAGTACTCTTGTCTTTCTTGTTTGGTGTTCTTGTGAGGTAACCTTTCTGCAGTTATGTTTATCTAACTTGCATTGTTTTACTTGAAAAACCCCAAGTAAATATTTTTTTGGGGGATAAACTTATAGTAGTATTGTTGTAGGTTTATGTGAGTGGTGTTGAAGAAAAGATATGAATTTATCTTACGCAATCATTTTCGAATATTGCTTGGCTAAGACAAGATATTCAGGAATATTACCCTATGTTTATATCCTCACAATGTATTTCTCAATCCACAAGTATTAATTACAAGGGCTTATGATGATTTTTTAAATAAAAATATTGTTGCAAAATATAACATTTTTATATAATTTTCTGAACATAAACAGATTGCAGAAAGTAAATGTGGAGATCAAAAGAAAAAGTAACCAAGTCACAGATCAACACAAATGAGACAAAATATAAATCACTTTATTTCATTCCAAGAAATCAAAAGTATCTTTCTCTTTACAAAAATCCATGTGAGGGCATGGACCAAGGTCAAAATTAGATATCCCCAACAAAAACCATACCAAAGGACTCTGACAAGAAGTAAAAACTGAACTTTAAAATTTGGATCAGCTTTCCACAAACTATTGCCCACTTGACTCTACACAATATCCTTTATCAACCATGAAACTCAATTGATAAACAAACAAGTCTACACAGAGTATCAAATATAGATCAACACCTCTGAAACAAGCCTTTGAATGACATGGTTCATCTTTGAACCTTGTTGTCTACAATAGGACCCTGCTGTTAAAAAGAGAATTAGGTCTTTAATGAATTGAAGAATGAATGAAAAATGAACCATCTCATTAACTCAAGAGAAAACCTTAGTAAGATTTCTCCTTCTATTCTCCCCTTTGTTCTTCCTTCTCATTTGGATTTTATGCATTCCAAACTAGTTGAAGTAGTTCAACTACCTCATTTAGTTAAGTTAACCAAAACTTAACCGATTTTAGTTTAGGGGAAGTAATAATAATCAAAATAATTAAGGGTCTTTTTATTAAATAATAAATAAGTAGGTGGGACCCCTTGTGACTCCCTTTTAATTCTTAACAAAAATAAACATAATTAGATAACCAATTAAACACATGCCTCCTTGTGGCTCCCATTATTTCCACAATTTGAAATTTAAATATCAGAAATATTCAAATTATATCCAAAACATGTAAATATCCAAAATATCCTCAAAAATAGTTTGTTGTCCAAAACTTTCTGTAGTCCATTGTCCTCAACAAATCAATTATAACACATAAATCAAAATCCACATTTGCCACTTTGAGAGACAATTCTTCTTTTTCCATTGATGTCCTCTTTGGAAATCCCTAAAATAGCCTTAGGTTGGGTGGAACCTTGAGGCTTGATCTCACTAATGACATGGGAGCAGTTGTCCCTCAAGTGCATATGGGAGGACACTAACTTGGTCGAGTCACTTGAAGGAGAGGAGGGGTCATCAACAACTTTATCTTTTTCATGCACATGGGGAGCCTCAATTTTAGAGTTGTTTTCTTGCATGGGAGGACTTTACAGGTGAGTGTGTAGGGGGAATTTGAGAATTTGGGTTTACAAGTGGAGGAGGAGGAGGTAATGACAAGATTTTCTAGCCACGATGGTGGGATATTGTTGGGTGAACAATCTCCTGCCATCCATCATTCTCATAAATTTCTGGTTGCAAAGATACATGGGGAGGCACAGGGATACTAGGAACATTTTGGGGCTAGAAGGGGGGCCTCTTTGGTCTAGGCTAAATTATACCTTGCCAATCCAATTGAAAAACACAACTTGAAAAATATGGTTCAACTCATGAGGATCAACATTGAAATGAATTGAGAACCTGGGCCTTCTAGGCCCTATGTTCCAGTTACCTCTTCCCCTATTGTTTCTTCCATGATTGTCTATGTTGAAGAAGTTCATCGGGTATGCATCAATTATTAGCAATTAGCTCTTAACAGACCATACATTACATTCTCTTAATATTACACAAAGTTTGGCTCATAAATTAACATAAGACCCATGCAATCCAATTCATATAAGTTATTTAATATTTTCCAAATAAGAAGGGGGTGAAATAGTGTTCATGGGATATCTGGGGGGATTGTAATAAGAGGAAAAGTGATATCATGATAGGGAGTAAGAACACAAGTACTTCTCAACAATTTATTAAATAACTGATTGTGCAAACAATACCAAAATATATCAGCTACCATCTATCTCTGTGTTATTTTTTACCACTGTCATATAGAGTTTTAATTTTATTTTTATTGAACAGGGCGTGTAAAAATGAAATTGGGATTGTGAGGGGGTTATAATGTGCAAAAAAGTGAGAATATAAAAGGGAATAATGCTAATGTTTATGCCATTATTATAGTTCTTTGCATTTCAATAGATAAGAGCATCATAAGAACAAGATCACTGAGAAATACACATCCACAAGAGACACAACATTTATCCTGGGA
>JZKD02S1652870.1:15029-25975 GCA_000966675.3 Picea glauca | reverse complement strand
TTTAGTATAAATAAGGGGCGAGGGTATGTGAACCCTAGCTTGGATATTATTGTAACAGAGCACTGCTCGACTGGAGGTTTCCCCCTCGAAGAGGCCTGTGAACATTGCTATCTGATCAAAGTGTTGTTTCTGTTTCTATTTCGTATATCATTTCTGTGTAATTTGAAGATTATGCTGGATATTTTACTGCTATTCTGTCATTTCTAGCATTTCATTTATGTTCTGCATATTTTATATATCTGGTATCTTGCAACAAACCTAGCTTACATAAAAAATATGAAATATATAAATGAGGGCACCACTTGAGCTACCTTGCATCCTAACTTCTAACCCTTAAAACTAGGAAAACTAAGCAACATGCGTTGGATACTCTTCACATAGTTCTTTCCAAAAATAGACAAAAATCATGCATGTTTACTTATGACTGCTCCCAATTTCACCACGGGGATTTGATCATTAGTCAAGCTTTGGTATGGAGACAATATGTCTCATTGTGTCCCTTTGAGTAGGTGTCCCAATGAATAGGTGTCTGTCCGGAGCTTGTTGTCTATGATAATGACTTCGATTTCTGTGATGTGATCATTTGTTGGGGAACTACGCTAAGGAAACAGTTGTTAGATCATCGTGGCCATTATCAAAATGGTTGTGTAGTTCATAGAAATGTATCATTCAAAACTACCAATATTTATCTTATCCTTTGCAGGTGCAGAGATGAGCGCCAGCTAAACTCATTTTTCCTGTGCACTGGTGAGCGCTACGTGGGCTTCCTTCTCGATCATTTTGCATTGTCTAGAATATTTTGTATTCCTTTATTACATCAGCCTATGTATTTCTTGTAGCTATACAATGGTTTTTGACACCTGTCTGAGATTCCTTTTCAACCATGCAATGTTCCCTTCACGACCCTGCGTTTCTGATGCTTTCGTAGCCTTTGTCTCTAGTTGTCACCTTAATTCCATGTTTTCTTGATAGAGTTCAACGATATCCATATTTTCTTTCTTTATTTGTTGAGACAGCTCTTGCTCAGTTTCTCCCATGATATTCACTTTCCTTGTTTTTCTCCTATCTTCGTGGCTCGATCCCCCAGCAGGTTCTACCTGGATGGTGCGTTTGAGTGGTTCTTTAGTTACTGATCTGACCCACAGGTCTTCTGCAACTTAAGCTTCCAGGATCTCTTGGTTTTTTCTCAGCCTACCCCTCCTCCGAGGAATTTTTTGTTGGGGAGAGGGATATCCTATTGTTTTCCCTTCCTGTGTGAATCCCTCGACCTCAGACTCTATGTGATTTTATCTGGTCTTCTTTGTAGGTAAGAGAATAGTTACTTTCACGTCTCTGGAGATGCCTGTCGCAGGTAGGAATGACTCCCAGTATTTGTGGGGCTTATACCTTATGGTTTTGTTGCTCCAAGTGCCTTTCCTTGTGCTCTGAGAGGTCACCATGGCTCGACAAATTTGTATTATGTGTGCAGTATATCCAACAAACTCATAGGGGGAAAACTTTGAACAAACTGGACTGGCAAGGAAAAATGTAAATAGATTTCGGGCCTGGTTCTGCAACTGGAGAGATTTCTGAACATCCGAGATTTATAATGAATTCGACAAGAGAGGAAATCATGCTGAAGGAATATGAATTCATGTCGACAAGATGTTCCAATTCAATTTGCAGGTTTTCCATGGAAAATCCCCATGTGTAGGATATAGGTGATAAGGTTTGTTGGGAATGCATGATACAAACGTAACAATTTTTCATTCCCTCAGCCTTCATTATGAACTGATAATAATTGTTATACTTGCTGATGTGATTTCCATTAACCACTTGACTTGACATAGGCATGTAGAAATTGGTTTCCCAACGAGGCTTGTCTCTCTTGGAAAAGGCATACCCGTACCACTTATACGAGTTTCAATTCTGACATCCCTTCCCATTTTCAGGGGCCAACCCACCACTTATTGACTTCCACCTCATGATGCTACGTACTTGACTTCACATGGTTGGATGCATGGGTTGCAACATGACCTAAAATTGACTCTTAAAATGGAAAGAAAAATGGAAACACTAACACCTTCCTTCAAAACATGCCAAGTGTTCTCAACAACCACCAAACCCTAGCCCTACTATGACATCAAGCCCTCAAGGGTGACGTTTTTTCCTTCTTGGGAAAAACTTTTGGGTGGTAGGGGCTAGGTTAGGTCCTCCATAATGTCTTGTAGGCCTCCAAAGGAACATCTTAATTAACCAGTATGTGGGACCTTGGCATCCAACCTGTGGGCTTCAATCCCCATGGAAGCCCAAGTTAATATTGTTCCTTCAAAACTTTCGACCAACTGGATCCTGTAAAAAAAAATGGATACACCCTCCAAGCATCTCAAGTCAAAGAATCATGATGAGTAAATAAAATCAATAAAAAATCCATCTAAGCATGTACATATAAACTACCTCATCAAAATAAACCAATGCTCAAAGACCCTATGCAATTTTCTAAGTTTAGACATGGGAGGGTTGACAAAATGACCTATTAGGTGAATCATACCTCAAGTTTAGGGGGGTTTCCCAAGGGGACCTCATTCTAAGTCATGTGGATGAGGTGTCATGGATTTGGGGAAGAATTTTAGGCAAGGGTTTCATGACATACAAGGGGTTTTAGTGTCTCACTTATGGGTACCTTTGTAGAGGGTGTGTTGCACCTTAGTTTTCAATGCAACCTTTTTCCAAGCCCATTCATTGCTTTTAGTTCTTTTAGGATGTTTCCAGGTTGAAGCCAAGGTGGGTATTCTACTTAAGGATAAGACATTGTTCCTACCTTGATTCTACCCTGGTCACATCATGCTTCCCCAAGTTGGAAACATGTGTGAGGCTTCTACCTAAACAATAAAAAAAATGCCCACACATGCCCCTTCCTAGTTGGAATTTTGTTATTAGTTATTTTTTTACGGGTCCCATTAGCTTTTTATGAGAGACATTTCATTGTCCTTGGGATCCCTTGGAAAGCATATGGAAGGTTAATGGTTTGTATTTTATCTTTTTCTAGCTACAACCCTCTGGGCCTTCAATCCTTTCTTCCCATGAAATGAGGGACAACCACTTCTTGGGTCAATACACCTAAAAATCCCAAAATATAAGGAGATGAGGGGATGGATTGTGGAAAGTGACAAGTATGGTTGGAAATGGAATGATGAATCGTCAATAAGACCTCCCAGTATGAACCCTATCCCTAAGGGTGACCCATTTACTAGGGTGCAATGTCAACCACCAAAGTGAAACAAGGAAAAGAGAATAATGTCCAAGCCAATGTCACATAGTCAAAAACAGTAATAGATGCACAAACTCAAATGCCAAAATTATTGAAATGGCACTCACCATAATACCTGACTTGTACATCATGAAGAAAAACTCAATGTTCTCCTTGTTGAGGAAAATATATGAAATAATCTTACTCAATCATTTTTAGATCTTTCTTGGCTAAGGCAAGATAGATGAGAATATCACCCTATGTTTATAGACTCAAAATGTGTTTCCTAATCCACAAGTATTAGTTACAAGGGCTTAGGATGATTTTTTTTTAAATAGAAGATTGTTGTAAAATTCAACATTTTTATATAATTTTTTGAGTACAACAGATGCAAAAATAAATGTAGAGACAAAATAAAAAATACCAAGTCACATATTAACATAGATGAGACAGAATAGCAATCACTTATTTCATTCCAAGAAATCAAAAGAATTGTTCTCTTCACAAAAATCCCTGAGGTAGTTTGGACCAAAGTCAAACTTAGATGTCCCCGATTGAAACCATACAAAAGGACTTCTGACAGAAAGTAAAAAACTGAACTTTAAAATCTGGATCAACTTAACACAAATTGTTGCCCACTCAAATCTGCACAATATTCTTTATTAGTCATGAAATTTAATTCATAAATGGACAAGTCTACATAGACAATCAAAGATAGATCAAAACCTCTAAAAAAAAGTGTCTGAATGATGTAATTCAGCCTTGAATCTCGTTGTCTACAATAGGAACCTGCTGTCATAAAAGAGAATTAGGATTTTAATGAATTAAATAATGAATGAAAACTGAACTATCTCAATAAAAATCAAGAGTAGACCTTAGTATGCTTTCTCCTTCTATTCTCCCCTTGTTCTTCCTTCCTATTTTTCCTTTAAGCATTCCAAATTAGTTGAGTTAGTTCAACTACCTCTTTTAGTTAAGTTAACTAAAACTCAACTAACTTTTAGTTTAGAGGAAGAATTAATATAATAATAATAATAAAGGTATTTAATAAATAATAACTAGTAGGTGGGACCCTGTAATATACCTTAATTTTGACCAAAAAAAAAAAGGTTGTCTTCTCCGGAAAATTAATCCTAATTAACTCGATAGATTCGTTCTTAGGATAAAATGATTGTTTTCTCTAGTATTAAACTCTGATAAGTTTCTTATACTATGGTTACCCATTTTAATCAACCAATATATAGGTGTCCAGGTCATGCTAGGATAACCGTCCATTACTCTAACATTTATGTAAGTCCTAAGATTGCAAACATTTATACATGTCATACTATACAGAAATTGGACTATGGAGGACTTAGGATTCATGATCCCAAAATTCTTTCTTACACAAAATAATTCTATGTGTGGAGAGGAGCAAGGATTTGTGATCAACGATATTGAGAAATCATTCCAAATGTTGGATCTCAGAGCAGGAGATCCGTCGGATCAGAACCTCCACATGGTATCGCATATTGGGGGTTCAAAGGTTGGAAGTATTTCTTTTCGACTGCAGAAGTCGCGAAGTGTTGAGCGTCGAGGGCTCATGTGACACATGACACATCCATTAGGTGGGGACCACATTGTTGATAGGTGGCACAAACATATAGTGCACAGAAAAGGAAAAAATAGGCGACAGGTGGCGTACACGCATCACCTTGGAAGGAGTCAACCCATCACTGACTTATCGTGCTTCGGGGTTTCACAAAGGAGGAGTACGAGGGTTCAACACTCCAACTCATGAATTCATGAGTTGCGAGTAGTGATAGTGTTTAGCCTAGCCCATGGTTATATGTACCAGGCACTAGCGAGGAGGAAGCCATACCCGTATCGCATCTCGGGTATCAAAGGTTTGGAGTGCAAGAAGAGTCGAGGGTCTTCGACTCACAAACTTGCAAGATCGAAAGTCACAAAAGGTGCTTGCATTAAGTCCTTGTTTATGGTCATATCACAAAGGAGTTGGAGAGAGGGAGTCTATTCTAGGTGGTACAGACGCATTGTACTGGTAGAGTCAATTGCCTGTTGACTTTCGCCGGTGGAGTTTTCATGGAGGGCCTATGGATTGTGTAAATTGAGGTTCCAATAGGGACTCAAGGGAGCCTTTTTGGCTCAAGGATAATTTAAAATGATCCTGAGTGGATCTCGGCCATCCTTTTCATGGGAAAGGTACTCAGGTTCCTTAACACAAACCCTTCGGGATTTGATCATCCCTGATGCAAAGGTCAAATTTTTTCCTCGGTCTGTAATTGTAATGTACCTAGTTTGAAGTTTGATTCTTGTTTGGAAAGGAAAAGATCATTATAATAATCTACCATATAAACTATTTATAATTTCCTCGACTGCGTAATTTCATACCTACCCTAAATTTGGGCTCGAACTTTTTGCCTATGTTTAATTAATGCAATATTCAAGACTCTTCTTGTTTGCATGTCGCATAATGAAAGTAGAGTAATATATAATGGTTAAATTTTGTCTATCAACGGTATTCCAATATCAATAAAACTTCTTGAAGGAGACCATTTCATTGTACTTTCGATTCTAGCATCGGATATAATATATAAAAAGGGGTTCTAGATTTTTAACTTTCAATTTCATCGGTATTTACGTATCTAGAATTCCGTTTACATGTTGTTTCTACATACTATTGATAAGAATATGATTCATATAATACATGAATAAACATATATAATATTAACTATTTATGTTGTAGATAGTCCACTTCCGGTTTGCTGTGACGACTATACAGTTTCCAAAATAATATATATGTATAATATATAAACATATATATGATCCATAGGATTCGTGTTGTCTCGTATTTCTCTTCAATTCCAAGTTATACTAGAAAGGAAGTCTCCTCTAAGTGATACGATTTTCTAAAATTTAATTACAGAGATACACCTAAACGTTTATATATGTACAAACTTACTCAACTCTGATTATTCATAGATAGATCTGGTTAATATTTCAGTCACAGAAATGAACATATGCCTATAAATAGATCTGTTCCTTTCAAGAACATTTATACACTGATAATCCTAACTAGAATTTCGATTACAGAGTTAAACACATCCTGTAGATGGATCTGTTCTTTCAAGTTCATTTGTATATAGATAGGTTTTCCTAGCATGTTAGTTTCAGGAGGAACCATTCCCATAATTTGGTCTTTGATTATAAACTTCATCCTACGAACAGATGTCATCCATGGAATTATTTCAACTTAGCACAATTAGATGCATAATTTCAGATACACAAATCATTCAAACATAGCAGGAGAATATTTACATATCTGAACTAGTGCGCGGGAAGACAAAGGGAACAAACATGTTCCTCCCAACCGTAGAATAGGGAAGCCAAAATCACTTGCCCGATTCACCCCCTAGCCTGACCATAAATCCATGAGGGAAAACTTGGAAAACTTCTCCTCAAAAATGTCCTTCAATTCCAATAGATTCCTCTTGCCTCACTCTCACTCAGTAGTGTTCATAACAGAAAGGAAAAATCAATAGTCTCCTTTCCTAGCATAATTGGCACCGTCATGCCTCCTCACATATGCTATTTATCAATTTTCCTAGGTCTTTTCCCTCCCTTGGGAATTTTCGCAGCTTTCTAAATCCCTGATTTTCAGGGGCTGCCAATGGCCAAATCACTGATTTTCCACTTGTAATAATCAGCCTAGAGGTAGTTCCAACATGTTCCCCACTCATGGAGTTATGGTCAGTTGATTTTAGCATGGTTGTTCCATTTGTCCTCCTTAAATCAATATAAATATTATGTTTTATAAAAGTGTCACAGTCAAATAGTTAGTTGAGTCTAATCAGATCTCTGCCCAACAGTCATAATAATTAATTACAAATATCAAATTTGAAATTCGGAATTGCCATAAATGGCAAAATGTTTCCAAATTCGAATTTACTAAAAATGGAATAAATTTCTAGCAAATTTAAATTTCAAAAGATATTTTATTTTTTGGGATGTCACATCCTTTCCCCCTTCAGTAAAACATTGTCCTCAATGTTCATTCCTTTCTTGGGATAAGAATGGATGATATTTCTACAAATCTCCCTCCAACTCCCAAGTGGCCTCCTGAGGACTAAAGTGCTTCCATTGCACCTTTACCTGAGCGACAACTCTGTTCCGAAGTGCTATTTCTCTCTGGTCCAGAATGCACAAGGATTCCATCTGGAACTCGCCTTCAGGTTTCACTTGCACCAAATTCCAATCAATCTTATGAGTAGGGTCATGAATATACTTTTTCAGCAATGAAACATGAAATACATTATGAATTCTTAGATTAGCTGGAAGTGCAAGTTGATATGCTACAGGTCCAATTCGAGCTAGTATCTCGAAGGGCCCACAAAACATGGGTGCCAGCTTGGCATAGTTCCCTAACTTCAATGAGATTTTTTGGGTTTTGACCTTCAAATAAACATGGTCTCCCACTTGAAATTCCAAGTGTCTTCTTTTCTGATCTGCATAGCTCTTCTGTTTTTCCTGTGCTTCTTTCAAGTTCTGTTGTACCTTCCTTACCATGTTCTCCATTTGTTGGAGCATCTCTGGTCCAACCATGAGTTTGTCAGCTGGGTTATCCCAACTAATTGGAGTCATACACTTTATGGGCTACAGTATTTCGAAAAGGCTTAACTTAGCCAAAGTTTGGTATCCATTGTTATACGTAAATTCTACTAAGTGTAGGTAGTTTTCCCACTTGTTTAGTTTTGTTCTTACATACATGTAGAGCATATCCTCTATGATTTGGTTTGTCCTTTCGATCTATCCATCCGTTTGTGGGTGATAGATCATACTGAAATTCAAGTTAGTGTTTATCCCTGCAAACAATAACTTCCAAAAAGAGGATGTAAATTTTACATCTCTATCTAAAACCACCATTTTAGGAATACCATGCAGTCTAAAAATTTCTTTCATGAATATTTCAGCAATTTTTATAGCTTTAAAAGTAGACTTTATAGGAATAAAGTGTGCAGACTTACTGAGTTTATCGATTACAACTATGATAGAATCATTCTGTTTATGAGTTTTAGGAAAACCTGTTATAAAGTCAAGTGATATAGTCTCCCATTTCCATTCTGGTACTGGTAATGGCTGTAATAGGTCGGCTGGGTGCTGGTGCTCGGCCTTAACCTGTTGACAACCTTGGCACCTAGCTAAGTAATCTGTTGTTTCTCCCTTCATGTTAGGGTAGTAAAATAGTTTTATGAGTGTTGTTATTGTTTTCTGGTAACCTGGATGGCCAAAATATGGTTTCTTATGCACTTCATCTAAAACAGTTAATTTTAACTCTGCTAAATCGGGTATGTAAAGTCTATTTTTAAATTGTAGTAGTCCCTTCTTGTCGATACTAAGATCTGGTTTATCTCAGTTTGTTGTACTGTTTTGTAATTCTTCCATCATCTTCGTGTAATTTCCATCATTAATACTTGTCATCCTTATTCTGTGTTCCAGATCACTTTCTGCCCTGCTGATGTTTATCTCAAATAACCCATGGACTCTTCTTCTTAAAGTGTCTACTACTTTATTTTCCTTACCCTTGATATATCTGACCTCAAAGTTGAAGTCGCTCAAGAAGGCTAGCCATGTGGCTTGTCTTGCATTAAGATCTAGTTGGTTAAACAAATACTTCACCCCACTATTATCCATTAATAGTAGAAATTTTCTCCCCATTATGTAGTGTCGCCACATTTTTAATGCGTGTATTACCGCTGTTAATTCTAAGTCATGAGTGACATAATTTCGCTCGTGTTCCTTTAATTTCTGGGACTCATAAAAAATAACGTGTCCTTCTTGAGTTAGGACACCACCTAGTCCTTCTTTACTTGCATCAACATATACGTTGAAGTCTTTATCTGGGTTTGCTACCTTCAGAATGGGTGCAGTTGTCAATAATTCCTTCAGCTTGTTAAAATTGTCTTGACACTTCTTTGACCAGTTAAACTTGGTTGCTTTCTTTTGTAATGATGTGATAGGGTAGGCTATATTGGAAAATCCTTCTATAAACCTATGGTAATATCTGATGATTCCTATGAATGAACATATATTTGCTACATCCTTAGGTACTGGCCATTCCATAATGGCTCTTGTCTTCTCTAGGTCTATGACAATGCCTTCTGCTGAAATTACATATCCTAGATATTGTATTTCTTTTTGATAAAAGTCACACTTGTCAAATTTGGCGTACAGTTTGTGTTTTCTCAACGTTTGTGGCACTATCCTTAAGTGTTCATCATGTTCTTCCTCCATTTTTGAATAGACCAGAATATCGTCGATAAATACTACCATGAACTTGTCTAAGTATTTACTAAAAATATTGTTCATCAGGCACATAAACGTGGTTGGTGTGTTAGTGAGTTTGAAAGGTATGACTACGAATTCGTAGTTGCCATATCTTGTCCAAAAAGTTGTTTTGTTTATGTCCTCTTCTTTTATCCTAAATTGATGATAACCATATCGTAAATCCAACTTTGAAAAGATCTTGTCCCCACCCACTTGATCGAATAGATCATTTATCCTTGGTAAGGGGTATTTGTTCTTAATAGTCATTTTGTTCAGTTGTCTATAATCGATACATAGTCTTAGAGTACCGTATTTCTTTTCACAAAGAGGACTAGTGCTCCCCATGGCGAAACACTCGGTATGATATACTCTTTGTCCAACAATTCCTGTAATTGTATTTTTAATTCTGTTAGTTCTGGTAGACTCATTCAGTAGGGTGATTTTGAGATAGGGGCTGAACCGGGTATTAGGTCTATGGATAAGTCTATTTCCCTTCTAGGAGGTAATTCTAGTATCTCATCCACAAACATGTCTATGAATTCATGTAGGACAACAAAGTTTTCTAACTTTGGATTATCTTCTTTTTCTAATAGATTTGTCACTTGGATGGCATAAAATTGACATCCCTTTATAATACATTTCTTGAGTTGCATCGCTGAAACTTGTCTGACTGATACAGGTTTTGGTATGCCTTGGGCTGTTATAACAGTGCCAAAATCATCTTTATAACTAAATATCTTTGTATAATAGTTTAGTACTACTTTTTGTTGTTCCAACCAATCCATCCCGATAATCATATCATAAGATCCTAGTGGTAGGATGTTCAGATTGGTCCTTATCTTTTGACCATCTAATTTGAACTCAAAATCAGAGATAAAGTCAACTACTTTCCTATTAGTACCTGTTGCTAGTTGTACAAGCCATGATTTTGCATGTTTCAGTACCTTAAGTTTATTCGACTCTACTACATCAGGAGTAATATAACTTAACGTAGCTCTAGGGTCAATTAAAACAGAAATTTGAGTGCCATTGACTTTACCTTCGATCTCTACCATAGAGGACTGGTGGTCAGCTTGTCGACCATCTATGACTGCATTTATCCGATGTAGAATTTTTGTTAAGTACCTATACCAGATCTGCAAATATACTTCAGAAATAACCAAGAATAAACCATAAACCATTCACCATAACAATGAACACAAGAAATAGAGAAAACCCTTGAGGTAGGGTAACAGCATATATTAATCCTTATGGAAGGATAAAACTCCTCAAGCAATATTTGCTTGTACAATCACAATATTCTTCACTCTGTTTCATTACATTGCCTAGACTTCTTTATATAGCTCTCCCTATCTCCTAGGAACCTTCTAGAGAGCCTTCTCACATTTATTAC
>JZKD02S1652859.1:88446-130155 GCA_000966675.3 Picea glauca | reverse complement strand
TTGTTTAATTAAATGATTTACGTATACGGAGGGGATAAGAAACATTAAATATAAGGATAAGAAACATTAAATAATAGGATAAGACATTAAATAAGAGGATAAGATAATGAATGTAGGGATAAGGAAATTAATGAGGAGGAAAGGGTTGATGAAGGAGGGATATGACGGGAGGAGTCTTATGGGAAGGGGAGGATTATTTTGGGAGGAGGAAGAATTATTAGAAGGTGGAAAGACTGTGTGTCTGAGGTGATTATTTTTTTGGTATGGGGAGTTTGTTTTATGGGTTTTTGGTGAACCAGAAGCAAGGGGCACCAGTTTGCTGGGGGTTTTGGGCACGGGGGATAGGATATCCTATGGTATCCTGGAGCTAGGAAGTTGGACAGGCTGCTCCTAGCTACCAGGGAGGAAACACGGTTTGGGTAGAGTTGGTCAGTGCATCAGGTAGCAGCAAAGCAGCAGGCTAGATAACCAGGTCAACGGAGAAATTAGCATCAGGAATAGGTAATTAAATTTTATTATGTTAAGTTATTTTTCATGCTGTAAATAGATTTGAATTATAGTAGAATTTTTATGCTTGTAGGATGTGAATGAATGATTTACGTATAAAGAAAGGAAATATATGCTAAATTGTATGTAATTTTGTATTTTACGGCCACTACATATGGACATATATTTTTTGGATCATTCATGTCTGCATGTGTTTTTGTTTTTTGCATGATGTCTTTTATATTTTTTTATGACAAATGTATGATGTGATCTATAAAATGTTGTTTAATGTGATAAATGCCAATCTAATACTAGGTTAGGAATGTGATCTGCTACTTGATTATGTTTTCATGGAATATGTGTAAATGTGATTGCATCAAAGTTGCGAGATAATAGTGAAACTTCCAGGTATTTGAGAAAGAGGCAAGGATCGTGAACATGATATACATTGTTGAGCTGCAGGACGACAAGATGGGAATCTAAGAGAATGCTAAGGTGACGATTGTGGTGGTGACTGGCCTTGGTGAGGAGACCAATGAAGGCGTCATATTTGTCTTGTTTTTTGGTGTCCAACCCCAAACATAGGCCACTGGAGTGGAGTAGGACATGCGAGGGAGTATAGATGGACCAAGCGACTGAAGTGAGATTCTGGGTCCAACGGATGGAACTGTCAGTGTAACCGATGTGGTAGGATGATGGATGATGCATTTGTTAATAACATAGATGATAGATCAAACATTAGGAGTGGAGGAAAAAAAGAAGACTAAAAACTCTACAAATCTAGACAAAGAAAATCCTAAGGTAGAATGGCTATGCAGGCGTAAAAATTCTTTAAGTACAACCTGTTGATGGGTTCTTTGAGAGTAAATCCTTCTAGAGAGGCCAAGATGTAGGCACCTTTAGTGAGGCAATGTTGGATGATGTAGGGTCCATGCCATAATGAATTGAATTTCCCATGGATGAGGGTATCGTGGGTGATATCGTAGGCTAACACGAGATTCCCTTCGCTGAATGAGAGGAGGTTGACATGGCGGTCGAAGGAGGCCTTGGACCATTTTTTAGCTGCCTCATTGTTTTGTAATGAAGATAAACAATATTCATCAAGAGACTCTAAGGTTAGAAAGCACTTCTCCATTGGAGAAGTGTCAGGTAATAGCTCGATGGAAGTGTGTAACGTGGGGATTTCATGATCAATAGAGAGGGTGGATTTGATCCCATGAACTCGGTGGAACAGTGTGAAACTGATGGTCATTTTGACTGCCGTGCAGTAAGCTCATAATGCAAAAAACAACATATGATGCAAGTTGGTCTTATGTTTGTTGATGATACATTGTAGCATGGTTTTGAGGGCTTTGTTGACAACCTCTACTTGTCTGTTGGACTGAGGGTAGTATGGGGAGGTGAACTCATGGGAGAAGCCTAATTTTGAGGAGAGTTCTGCAATTATCTCGTTCTCAAAAAATTTTCCATGGTTGGACACTAACTGTAGTGGGACTCTGAACTAGGTAATGACGTAGTTAAATAAAAAATGTGTTGTTGTGTCAGCAATGTTATTGAAAGTGAGCATGGCTTCGGCCCATTTGGTAAAGTAATCGACAACCATGAAAATGTACTTGTGTCCATTACTGGATGGAGGGTGACAAGTCATGAAGTCTATGCCCCATTTGCAGAAGGGGCTGGCGGTGATGACTGGATGTAGAAGAGTGGGTGGCACTCATTATTTGTTTGCATAAAGCTAGCATTTGTCGCATTGCTTGATAGCCTGGATGCAGTCATGAAACAAAGTGGGCCAGAAGTACCCTGCTTGAATGATTCTTTTTGTGATAGACATACCTGAGAGGTGACCACCACAAGCGCGACTGTGGCAATCATTAAAGACTTTGTCTACTTCATCAATGGTCAGACATCGATGAAGAATGGTGTCAACCCCACATCATTAGAGAACATCTCCGATGAGGAGGTATCGAGGGGCCTGATGATGAATGCATCCACGATAATCTCGAGAGAGATGAGACCCAAACTTCTTTGTCCAAAGGTAGATGAGGAGGTCGTCGTACCAAGGATCATTGAAAGGTATGAGGAAGAGGTGTTTGTTGAGAACATATTCATTGATGGGGGAAGCTTTGGCATCTGAGGGAAAAGAAGTGATGAGTTCCTCTAGGACAAGAGATTTCTTTCTTTTGGGAGTGGAGAACACTATATCGTATTCTTCGAGGATCATGATCCATCGGGAAACTTTACCATTAATCTGTCATCGACTAAGAAAGTATTGCATGGGGTTAGAATCTGCTATGACCTTGGTAGTTCGAAGTAGGATATAGTGTCATAGATTTTGGACTGCGAGGATGTTGGGGTGAGAAAAATTTATAAATATTCTCCTTGTTACTTTGGTTTGTGATATATTCTTGGTTTAATTTTCTATTAGTTTGAAGTAATTAGGGAAGAAAATGGTTAAAAATATCTTAGGAAATAATATTAGATGATATTAGATATTTTCTGAACTTTGGTTTGAATTGTTTTGATTTTATGCAGAAATGGACAATTGTTGTTAACTGAATATAATTTAGAATATCATGAAGATTCACAGACCATTGAAGATTGAATAAATTAGGCACAAAATAGTTCAAAGGAAGCTTGAATTTTTATCTTACAATCTTCATAAATAGTAAAAGAAATCCTGAGGATCTCTCGATCCTCATGATAGCTTAATTTACTCATTGTAATATATAAAGAATAGTGAACGATAGAGAGATACCAGAATTCATATATCTTAATTATTGACACTCTGTACAACAATCCCATTGTAAATGACTTATCAATTATGGAATTAATGGAATCTTCAAGCGTTTTGATCATTTCTGCGTACTGAGTTTTTCGTAGCAGTATCTTCTGAATAACCTGGGCCCAATCGATAGGAGATACTGTCTCATCTATAATCTTATCAATTTTGTTATAGTTATGTGATTTGATATTCCCTTCAACAATTAAGATAGACTCGTTAATGTGTTGATTCTATTATGAATTGGTTATGTTGTTCCATTTGCAGAGAGTAAATGTTCCATTTGGAGATTCTCAATTGTTGTTCCATTTCCATTTGTTGTCAATTTATCGCTTGTGAATTCCTTTCATTTAAATTCACATTTGTTGTTCCTTTCGTTTAAATTTGCATTTGTTGTTCCTTTCATTAAATTCGCATTTGTTGTCCCTTTCGTTTAATTCACAATTGTTGTTCCTTCTTAAATATTCAATAGATCATTGTTCCTTTCCAATAGATTAATTAATCATTGAGAGATTGATTCATTAAGTGCTTTCATAGACTAAATTGTTGTTTCTTGGATAGATGAATGAATTCAGTAATTTATTGATGTTTTGAATCATGGTATGTTATTGCTCATAATATATTTTTGTTGATTGAGTTATTAGTTTCAGAGTTTGTAGTTAATGCGTGAAGAACTTGACGATTGTAGTAATTTAGATAGACTCAGATTTGATATAGTTGAACTATCTACACGATTTAAACCTCTACGACTATCTGCATAGACTTTGCTGACAATATTGAGAGAAAAGACAAATCCTCGTTTGATAAAATTAATATCAGACTAAGGTTGTTTTTAGGACATCTTTAGAGCCCAACATTTTGGTGTCATTTCCGAGGAGAATGTCAAATATAGCATAGGTTGCATCTTTGAAAGGATGAGGTATTGAAAATGAAAGGTACGAACCTACACAGGAAATAAGTAAAATGATTGTGTCAGTGCCTACATTCAGTTGATGCATAGAGGTTACATAGGTGCATAGAATTTGTGTCGGTGTGTATGATTAAGAAGAAAGAACCTGAAAAACAAAAACCCTTACCAAAAACTACAAAATCCCAAGGCCTGGTGCCCCATGGAAGGAGAAATTTTATAGACAAAATTGTCCAAAAAGTTGAATCTCAAGCCTCGGTTGGACCTCAAAAAGGTTCTACCTGAGTCCATCAAGTAGTAAATTCACCAACTGCAGCTCATTCTGAGGTTCATAACAAAACTGAGGAACTGAATAAAGTTTCCAAAATATACATACTCCACTTTTCAGTCCTTTAGGCGAGGGAAATTCTTGTAATTTGAGAGAAGGAGAAGGGGATACCAGTGGAATTGTTGAGACAAACCCACAACCATTTGAACCTAGATCTCTTGTGATTTTGGCAGGAGAAGGAAAACCTAAAATCCTAGACATAGGTAGCATGATCAAATATCCTAAGGGACCAAGTAATCAACCACCCCGAATAGAACACCCATACCAAGAAATCCTTGAAGATTATTGTCACATTTTTGACCAAATGGTGAAACAAAATCAGTTGCGACCCTAGACTTCCGCTTTTGAATATCCTATAGTTGATCTGATTGCTAATGCCCCAATGAAAGCCATTCCACTACAAAATCTTCCAACCTTCAATGGATTGATCTTAGAGGATCTTGACACGTTCTTATTCGAGTTTTATGTTCTGTGTAGAGGCTATGACTATACCTCCTCACCCCAGAAACTAAAGCTATTTCCTTCCACTTTGAAAGGAGAAGCTTTACAATGGTTTATGGGACTAGGGGGAGGAACTATAAATTCATGGGATGAAATGAAATAAGCCTTCCTTACGAAATATCAAGACTACTGTAGAACCATGGATTTAAAGGATGAGATATTTAAAATGATTGCAAAAGAAAAGGAAACACAAGAAGAATACGTTGAAAGGTTTCAATATAACCTGTAGAGATCACCTTATGGTACACTACCAAGTGAGTTACTTAAAGCCACTCTAATAAAAGGTATGAAGGATGAATGGGTAGAAACATTTAATTTGATGGGAAAATAAGATATTTATCAAGAAACGTATGATGAAAATGTCCAATTGTGTATTAGGTGTTCGCATGGTAGTACATGAACTAGCTCAGGAATATGAGCTCCCATCACCAAAACTAGCAACATTACTAGCAAGAGTGTCACCCGAGAAGAGATTGGTAATCTTTTAGAAAATTTTAAAAATGACATTTTCGATACTCTAACTACACAATTGGATGTTCTGTAGGTTAAACCGAAACAAGCGGAAGAAGAATAGTCATTGGCTATATTCTTCCCATGGTGTAGGAGGAAACATCATTCAAGGGAGTGTCCCTTGGACATGGTTCAGACCTGTGCTATCTGTGCCAAATACCATGCGACAGATTAATGTCCATCACTCCTAGGACTAAAGGTTGTCTTTAAAGAAGCAGAGGAGGAAACATAGCCAGCATATCCAATGACCAAGCGTCTCCAATGGCAGGCCCATCCTATGGGTACATTACAATATCCTTCTTCTTTCTTTTCTGGACAAAATAATCAACAACATAATCCTGGAAACACTTGGCATGGCCAAAAAGTTTCTAACCCCACCTGGCAGTCCCAAAAATATCCTACTACACCCTATCCAAATCAACCAGTTGCCAATCCTACTTGGACTAACTTGCAATACTCTACCCCATTTTGGAAGAATTCAAATAATAGCCCCTATCCTTCACAGTGGACTAGGACAGTTGCCCAATTCCCTAATTGGACTCAAAACTAGAAGCCCCCAATGGGACTGATCAATCAACCTATGTGAATGGTTCCTCAAGATCAACCCACTTTACAAGATCCACTTCAGTTGCCCCAAAATCCCCAACCTCAAATGCACCCTCAATTACCAACTCAACCCAACCCGAATCCTAATAACAGACAAGTCCATATTGTGAAAATTGTCGAGAATTTGGAGGGTGAAACGAAATCTATAGGGTACAACGAACTTCGGTTGAGATCAGAGCATGTAATTTCTCCTGAGGAAAGTGACATTCATCAAGAACAGGAGAATGAGAATGATAGACAACCAACAATAAAACCATCGACTGTGGTCATAACAAAAGAAATAGGACAGGGGGAAATATAGTTGAGCAACAAAATCCTGATAAAGACGTAATTTATTCTCCCCCGTTTCCCGAAAGGCTAATGATAGAAAAACAAACTGTATATTCCAAATTTGATATCGTCAGGGAACTAAAAAATCTATGTGTTAAAATTCCACGCCTACAAGATTTACAAGATATTCCTATTTATGCAAAAACAATTAAATAATTATGTGGGATGAAGCCTGAAAGGAAAACTAAGAATCCATCAACTGTTCATGTGGTAGGAACTTTGTCCGATCTTATTCTAGGAAAACAAGAGCTAGTCAAATACACATACCCAGGGAATCTCGTGGTAACAGTTCAGATATAGGGTTTTTTTTTTTCCAAATACACTGGTGGATTTGGGGACAACCATCAATATTCTGACCACAGAGACCTGTAATGTCCTAGGTATCACCTCCTTCAAACTTACTTCAACTATGTTATAAATGGCTGATATATCGATGGTTAAACTAGTAGGCACATTACAATACATAGCAATATCGGTTGACTCTTGGGAGTACCCAACTGATTTCCTAGTTATCAACCCAAGAAGTAGACTATATGGACACCCGTTAATATTGGGATGACCATGTCTAGCAACAACAAATGCATACATAGGATGTCACACAAGAAACATGACAATTTCTAGAGGAAGTGCTATAAAGAACATTATCTTGTATCCTCCAAATAAACCTAGTCTTCTTGTCATACATCAGTAGTTGCAACCACCTAGATATCCAGAAGAAAACCTATGCCCTCCTCTCACACTAAAAGAAGCTCTTGGGCTCAAAAACCAACTAGAAGATGATGTGATCAACAACTTCATTAACATACCAACTGTTATATGCAACCCAACATCTCAAATGCTAAAATTTGTTTTAGATAATGAAGCATAGGGAGATCCATTGGAAGAATTGATGGAAACATATATTCCCACTAGTGTTGTCCATAACATTATAGTTGAAATCACACCAGGAAGATTTATGAATATTAACGCCAATTTGAGTGAACAACAACAACAAAAATTGATTCAGATCCTTTCTAAATACCAATAGGCTTTTGCTTGGGAGTATCCCAACATGAAGGGAATTGATCCCCAACTATGTACACATCATATCTATATCAAAAAAGATACTCGACCCATCTGACATCCCCAACAAATATTAAACTCTCATCTCAGGGACATTATTAAAGAAGAATTATAGAAATTATTGGATGTAGATTTCATATATCCTATTTCATACAGACAGTAGGTCTCCCTGTTGGCATGTTCACAGGAACACTGCGCTTATCATTGATGGAAAGAACACATAGGAAGGAGAAGATCGGGAGGATAAGTGACAGTTATTGTTGGATCACCCATTCCGAATTTTCGATGGTCATCAGACCTAAATTCAAACAGGAGGAGCGCACAGATGGAGGACAAATCTCAAGCGTTAGATCTGAGCGTGGAGACCGACTGTCGTCGGATCTAGGAGAACCTACATGATATTTAAATTTCAATATGAAGTGGGCTTACAAAGTCTCGAAAGTAGGAGGAACATCCATCTTCAAGAAGGACACATGGTAGGCGATTGGAATTTCGCTGACTGGAAAGTCAAAGGAAGGAAGTGCTCTATCCTTCCAACTCGCGATATGCGAAATCACGATAAGATCTGGGCCATCAGATCTGGATTTAATATGAAGGACTAGAAGCCATTAGATCCAGTAGAGCTGCAAGGAGGATAATCCTAGGAGTCATCCAACACTCCAAAGTTGTGAAGGAATCCTGGTTGTCCATCGAAGATAGTCATGGATCATTGGATCCGGAGGACACGTGGCTAAAGTTTGGCATTTTACTGACTGAAAGGTCAAAGGAACGAGGTTCTCTATCCTTCCAACTCGCGAAATGTGAAATGGTGAAATGATTTGAGCCTTTGGATCAAGGAAAAATCTAGATCGTCGATCCAAGAAGGACACGTGGACGTCATTCTGACAATTTAGTTTCGGGAGTTTTAGCATCAACACTCCCCTAAAGTCCCGAAAGCTGAAGTTTTGGGGTGGAGGATAGTCATCCAATCACCACGGATCATCGACCGTTGATCTGAAGAGAGAAGTTCTCAAACGACTAGCCAGTGGTCATATGTCATGGTCACACTAAAGAGTAGAGCTAGAGAAGCTAAGATCCTTTTCGGGGTTTTGGAGATCGCAACTTGGAGAGTCGAGATGCCTCATCACAAGATTCCCAAAATCGCGAATTGTGAAAGTGCTTGGTCATAGCCGGTGGTCACGAGAAGGGAAGGAGCCAGTCATACTAAGCTCCTTTTTGAGGTTTCAGAAATCGTGACTTGGAGAGTCGAGATGCCTCGCAACAGGAATTCACGATATGCGAATCGCGAAATGCCTTTTTTCACTGCCTGAGGCCACATGTGAAAGGAAAGGGCTTAGCTAGAAAGGCTAAACGCCCACTGTGAATTTTTCCTCAGGAAGCTAGAAGGCGAAAAATGCATGAATGTGTGGAGGTTCTCTTAGTAACGTCTAGGATGAAGAGTCTAGACTGCCAGAGAATTAGAGGAGCTGTAGGGTGACTGCAAGGGGAGACAAAGAGTCTCGAGGCATCTGCCAGTGCAATGAAGACTGATCATAGAGATGATTGACAGATGCAAGAGAGGACGAAGAGTCTAGACTGCCAGTGAAGCTAAGGAATCTCAGCATAATGCCCAATGATGATGAACACATCGGGGTAACCGCCAGAAAAGATGAAGAGTTTCCATGATGATCACCAGAGGGCTCGACATGAGTCGGTGATGAAAAACAAAGAATAGGGGAGAGATGTTTGAGGGAACAGTGGGAAGAAAGGTGGAGTTGTGGTGAACAACCCAAGGATCAGAACCGTGACACTGGGAAGAGCATGCAGAGGCATTGCTCATGGAGGAAGAAGAAGGTGCACATATATTATAAATACACAGAACATAGAAGACATGAGTGTTTTTGTTGTGAGTGATGCATGCGTGTAGAAGCATGATGTGCAGGAGCTGAAGCACAGAAGAAGAAAAGAATAGATACACATATCTGAGAAAAGAAGAAAAATATGAGGTGTGCATGCAGAGACAAAGAAGAAGATCAGAAATCTCAAAAGGATGGAAGCAAGAAGACACTGATGCAGGCAGAACAGGGAATTTTAGCATAACAATGATGAGATTGGTAAGC
The DNA here is from genome assembly GCA_000966675.3 of Picea glauca. Classification (NCBI taxonomy): domain Eukaryota; kingdom Viridiplantae; phylum Streptophyta; class Pinopsida; order Pinales; family Pinaceae; genus Picea; species Picea glauca. The sequence goes on along the minus strand of JZKD02S1652859.1, from coordinate 120,547 downwards.
CATTGATGAACATTATATCACTGTAATAAGTTTATGTAGCAAAGATTTATATTTCAGGGTGGTTGGGAGGTGCTAGGGAGGACTATTTTCCTCAAAGGTTCAAGTGGGTGCTTGAACACAGGGAGTTGTAGCTTCCATCTGGTTGCAGCCATAAAAACTAGGGTGGTAGGGTGGTGCAAGGGAGAACATTGGTTCTCTGTTATACAGGTTGGTTCTTGTGTTACTGGAAGTTGGTGCTTCCATCCAGTTGGTGCTGTAACACTTAGGGAGTTGTTGCTTCCTTCTAGTGGGTTCTAGAGAAACCATGGAGTAGGTGCTAGAGAAAACAGAGAGTTGTTGTTGTTAGCAAGTCGCATCTTGCAAAAAAGAGGTTGTATCCTCACAATGAGTTGGAGCTCATAAGTATGATAATGTACAGAATATAAATATTACTTATCATATAAAGAAGAAGAGGTTTTTACCCTTTATGGGTTTCCTAAGGAATATCTATCTCTGTGTATTTCGTGTGTGTGAATGATGCTGAATGTTCTATTGCTTACTTCCCTGAATTATTGTGATTGTCATGAAGTGCTCTGTAAAGAGTTTAAAATGAGCATAATTGTTTAACCTCGGTAACAACTGATTCACCTCCCCCCCCTCTCAGTTGTCCAACAATTGGTATCAGAGCCGACCCATTTTACCTAAGGGTGGATCCTAAAGATTAAACATGTCAAGCCATGAAGGAACATCAACCAATAAGGCCCCTCTGTTCAATGGAACAAACTTTGCCTTCTGGAAAGTTAGAATGAGAACCAACATAATGGATTTAGCTGCAGATGTCTGGGATGCGGTAGATATTGGTTATGTAAAGCCAATTTTACTAGCTAATAAGGATGACAATCTAGAATTCAGCTTCAATGCTAAGGCTATGAATGCTATCTTGAGTGGGCTTACAGAAGCATAATTTGTAAAAGTTATGCACCTAGAAACTGCCAAAGAAATGTGGGACAAACTCATTAGCAGTTATGAAGGTAATGAGAAGGTAAAGGACGCCAAGCTTCAAACCTACAGAGTACATTTTGAACAGTTGAAGATGAAAGAGGATGAAACTGTGGGAAAGTACTTTCTAAGAGTTGAAGAATTGGTAAATGCAATGAAAGCACTTGGTGAAAAAATTGAGGAACCTTCTTTAGTTCAGAAAATTTTGAGATATCTACCAGATAGGTTCAATCCGAAGGTCTCTGCTATAGAAGAACTTAATGATCTAAAAGCCTTGGAGTTTCATCAACTTCTAGGAACGTTGGTTGCATATGAAATGAGAAAAGTTAAATATAAACCCACCTCCAGAGAAGCATCATTTAAGGAAGACAAGAATGAGGATTCTGAGCTCGATGAAATTGAAGAAAAATTTGTGAGAAGACTGAAGAAGGGATCAGGAAAATACAAAGGTGAACTTCCTTTCAAGTGTTTCAACTGTGGTAAGATAGGTCATTTTGCAAATAAAAGTCCTCACAAAATAAAGGATCAGACATATGATGATGAGGATAAGCAAAAACACATAGATTTCTTTAAAGAGAGTAATTTTAAGAAGAAAAGTCTTTGTGTAAAAAATGATGATGATCTTTAATATGATGAAGACAATGACTCCTCTATTGAAGATAAACTAAATGACTTCATACTTATGGCCAAAGAGGATTATGATAATAAAATCATAGGAAGTGATGCTAATAAAGAAGAAGTCGTGGTTGACCTGGAAGGAGAACTGATCAGTGCACTAGAAGAGCTTGACAGACTCAGAATTAAGATGAGAAAGCAAAAACAATTGTTGATACAGTTCAAGAAAGGTAGTAAAGAACCCGACAAAGAATTTTCCCTACTAAAAGTGGAATTAGAAGAGGCAAAGAAAATCAAAGACATTCTGAAACAACAGTTATCAGAAAAGAAGGCAAGATGTGAAGCTCTGGAGGAAGAAGTAGTGAAAACTAGGAAAGAGATGGAGAAGTTTCAAGCCTTGTATCATCAGAATCTTTGAAGTATCAAAGCCTCAGAAGAATTGGCCACCATTCTGAGTCAACAAAGAAACTCAAAGATGAAAACAGGTCTGGTTTATGAAGAGGGATCAAGTAGTGATAAGCCAAGCAACAAAGATCCCATCAAGTTTGTCAAATCCACCATCTATGACAACAAAAAACCTGCAGAAACAAAAGAAGATAATCAACAGCCCTGGAGGAGTAATGAAAGAGGTACCAGAATTGAAACTATAGATCAAATAAATAATGTACTCTTTAATCAAAGAAATCATCAACATGGAAGAAATCGATCTTCACAAAGAAGACAACCATTTTCCAGGTACTAAGGTTTTTTCTATGGATATTGAATTTTTTGTTCTAACTTTGGTCATAAAACTGTAAACTGTTCTTTAAAATTGAGATTTGAGCAATCAAGGCATTCAAGGTATAGATATCTTCCACAACAAAGAATGAGACAACCAAGTAAAAAACCATCACAGACTGCAAATCACTTGATGGATGGGAAAAGGACAGAGGTTAAGCATAACAATCATTATGATCCCTTATTCAATGAACCAGAATGTTACATATGTCATAATTATGTACATAAATATGCTGACTGTCGCTTAAATAACTATGAACCAGATTTGAATCCCTCTACTAAAAATCTCAAGGGTTGGAAGAAGAAAGAAAGTGACAAGTGTGGATTAGTGTTGTCATCTCAAAGACAAAAGAACCCTTGGTATATAGACAATGGATTCTCCAAACATATGATGGGAGACAAAGGTAAGTTTCTATCTCTAAGTGAAAGTAAATCAGGAAACATAACCTTTGGAAATGATTCTCTAGGTAAAATCAAGGGTAAAGGGATGGTGTGTTTAAGTAATGGAAAAGGAAAATCCCAAAATGATCTGCTTGTAGATGGGCTGAAACATAATCTACTCAGTGTAAGTCAAATGTGTGACAGAGGATGTGAAGTGGTGTTCACTTCCAAGGACTGCAAGATAAAGTCTATAAACTCAGGACAAGTGGTGGCTAAAGGCATAAGGACATAAAATAATGTATATGTGCTGAAAGAAGATAGAGAAGAGTGTCATCTAAGAAAACATGATGAGAGCTAGTTATGGCATAGGATACTTGGACATCTAAACTTTGATCATTTAATCAAACTCAAAAATATTGAGGCAATAAAAGATCTTCCAAGAATATCAAAGCCACAAGATTCTGTGTGTAAACCCTGCCAAGTAGGAAAGCTAACCAAGACACAGTTTAAATCCAAGAGCTCTACTTCAACAGAGAAACCACTCCAATTAGTTCATATGGATTTATGTGGACCATCAAGACAAGAAGGCACGGGGAAGGAAAACTACTTCATTCTAATCATTGATGATTACTCTAGACTCACTTGGGTTTCTTTTCTCAAAGAAAAATCTGAAGCATTTGAGAAATTCAAAATATTTAAGGCTTTAACAAAAAATCAAACAGGAAACAAATTAAAGGTTGTAAGATCGGATAGAGGAGGAGAATTTGTGTCAAGTGATTTCAAGGAATTATGTGATAAACATGGGATCAAGAGAGAATACACTATCCCAAAATCTCCATAGCAAAATGGAGTAGTTGAAAGGCAAAACATAACAGTTCAGCAAATGACCAGGACAATGATGAATGAGAAGAATATTGGTCAAACCTACTGGGTAGAAGCAATACACACAACAATCCATGTTCTTAACAAATCCCACCTCAAACTGCACAGTGACAAAACACCCTATGAACTGTGGTATGGAAGACCTGCTTCAATAAAATACTTCAAAGTCTTTGGGAGTAAGTGCTACATAAAGAATAATAATGAAAACCTTGGCAAATATTATGACAGGGCTGATGAAGGAATCTTCTTAGGATATGCTACCAATAGTAAAGGATATAGATTCTTAAATAAAATATTGCACAAATTAGTTGATTGCATTTATTTAAAGGTTGATGAAGGAATCCCAGTAACACAAGTGAGAAATATTGAGTATGCTTCAGAGGACATAGGTAAAGATGAATATGAACAAGTCCAAGAATCATAAAAAGAATAATTTGAATCAAATGAAGATACAAATACTCAGGTAGATTCAAACCAACAGAAAACATCAAATACTTCCTCCAGAATTACTTAAAAGAATCATTCTGCAAGTCAGATAATTGGTGAGAAAGACACAGGTGTACAAACCAGGAGAAGGATAATCAAAGACACTGAGAAATAACATATAGCCTTCATATCCATGGTGGAACCCAAGAACTTTAATGAAGCTAGTGAAGATGTAAATTGGTTAAAATCAATGAATGAGGAACTGGACTAGATTGAAAAGGATGACACTTGGGAACTCGTTCCTAGACTAGCAGATAAACATGTCATAGGCTCCAAATGGATCTTTAATAATAAGTTGAATGAGCAGGGAAAAGTTGTCAGGAACAAAGCAAGATTGGTCTGTAAAGGCTATTCTCAAATAGAAGGACTGGGTTTTGATGAAACATTCATGCCCATAGAAAGATTAGAAGCTATTAGAATATTTCTTGCCTATGCTTGTCATAAAAGGTTTAAAGTCTATCAAATGGATGTCAAGTCATATTTTCTAAATGGAGATTTAAATGAAGAAGTCTATATGGAACAACCAGAGGGTTTTGAACTGTCTGATAACCATGACTTTGTATGCAAGCTGAAGAAAGACTTGTATGGGTTAAAACAAGCCCCTCATGCCTGGTATCACAGTCTGGATACGTATCTCCAAGAAAATGGGTTCAAGAGAGGAACAATTGAAAACAATCTATATATCAAAACATAGGGTAATGATTTTCTCATCGTGTTGGTCTATGTAGATGACATCATCTTCAGATGTAATAAGGATTCATTGGTACAATGTTTTGCTTCTTCCATGGAGTCTGATTTTGAAATGTTTATGATGGGTGAACTGTCATTTTTTCTTGGTTTGCAAATTACTCATAGGTCTAAAGGAATGTTCATTTCTCAAGAAAAATATCTAAAAGAAATGTTGAAAAGGTTTCAAATGGAAGATTCTAAACCTATGGGCACACCTATGGTTACTGGATGAAAATTAAGCAAGGATGATGACTCACCTGATGTTGATCAAAGTTCATATAGGTCAATGATAGAAAACCTGTTGTACATCACAGCATCTCATCCAGACATAATGCATGTTGTTGGAATTGTGGGAAGATATCATTCTGCACCTAAACAAAGTCATTTTCTAGCTGTCAAAAGGATATTTAGATATTTGAAATAAACAATGAACTATGGCCTATGGTATCCTAAGAATCAAAATTTCCAATTATCAGTTTACTCAGATGTTGATTGGGCTAACTGTATGGATGAAAGGAAAAGCACGAGTGGAGGTGTGTTCTTCTTAGGAGATTCTTTAGTAGCGTGGTTGAGCAAAAAGAAAGGTTCCATTTCTTTATCAACTACAGAGGCAGAATACATTGTTGTTGCTACTTGTTGCATTCAGGTATTATGGATGATACAGAAACTTGCAGACTTGGAGGTAAAATATACTGCACCGATCCCAATTCATTGTGATAACACAAGTGCCATAAGTGTGTCAAAGAATCCTGTATTCCACTCCAAGACCAAGCATATTCCCATAAAATACCATTTTCTGAGAGAGCAGGTCACCGATCATATTGTTCAGGTTCATTACATTCCAACCATAGAATAAATTGCAGATATATTTACTAAACCCCTAGCTAAGACACCTTTTGAATATCTCCGTCAGAAGCTGGGTGTCATCCTGTCTCACATCTAAAGAGAATCCATCTTGTTAGGGGGATTTTGTGTTGGTTGAATATCTGATACCTCTGAAAAATTACTGCAATATCTCAAGGGGAGCGTGTTTTTTCTTAGACATTGATGTCAAAGGGGGAGAAGAACAACATGAATGGATGTTATGGTTGGAAATCGAGGTCTAAGCAGAACAATGCAGACTTTTAGGGTTTCCATCAATGCCAAAGGGGGAGACTGTTGGCATGTTCACAGGAATAATGCACTTGTCATTGATGGAAATAACACATAGGAAGGAGAAGCTCGGGAGGAGAAGCGACAGTGATCATTGGATCACCCATTCCAAATTCCTGATGGTTGTCATATCTGAATTCATATAGGAGGAGCATGTAGATGGAGGACATATCTCAAGCATTAGTTCTGAGTGTGGAGACTGACCGTCATCAGATCTAGGAGAACTTGCACGATCTTTAAATTTCAACATGAAGCGGGCTTACAAAGTCCCGAAAGCAGGAGGACTGTCCTTCTTCAAGAAGGACATATGGTGAGTGATTGGAATTTCACTGACTGGAAAGTCAAAGGAAGGAAGTGCTCTATCCTTCCAACTCGCGATATGTGAAATCGCGATAATATCTAGGCCGTCAGATCTGGAGTTAATATGAAGGACTAGCATCCATTAGATCCAGTAGCGCTGCAAGGAGGATAAGCCCAGGAGTCATCCAACACTCCAAAGATGTGAAGGAATCTTGGTTGTCCATTGAAGACAGTCGTGGATCGTTGGATCTGGAGGACATGTGGCTAAAGTTCGACATTTCGCTGACTCAAAGGTCAAAGGCACAAGGTTCTCTATCCTTCCAACTCATGAAACACGAAATGGTGAAATAATTTGATTCGTTGGATCAAGGACAAATCTGGATCGTCGATCCAAGAAGGACACATGGATAAATATAATAATTTCGATGATTGAAAGGTCAAAGGAACGGGGTTCCCTAACCTCTCGAACTCATGATATGAAAAATTACAAAATAATCCTATTCATTGGATCAAGGACGAATCTGGGATGTCAGATCCAGGAGGTGAATGTGGCAGACCACGTCAGAAAGGACAGGTGGAAAACTACATCAGCAATGACATGTGGCAAGATTAGACAATGACAAGTGTCAAGATGATTTGACATTTCAGGAACCTGGAAATCACAATTTTGAGTGACACATGGCAACCACATGGATCATGTCATGTCATCGAGTGACATCATTCTGAGAGTTTAGTTTCAGGAGTTTTAGCATCAACACTCCCCCAAAGTCCTAAAAGATGAAGTTTCGGGGTGTAGGATAGTCGTCCAATCACCATGGATTGTCGACCGTTTATCTGAAGAGTGAAGCGCTCAAATGACTAGCTAGTAGTCATATGTCGTGGTCACACTAGAGAGCAGAGCTAGAGAAGCTAAGCTCCTTTTTGGGGTTTTGGAGATCATGACTTGGAGAGTCGAGATGCCTCATCACATGATTCCTGAAATCATGAGTTGCGAAATCACTTTATGGATAAGTGCTTGGTCACAGCCGGTGGTCGTGAGAAGGGAAGGAGCCAGTCCAGCTAAGCTCCTTTTCGGGGTTTCAGAGACCGTGACTTGGAGAGTCGATATGCATCTCAAAAGGAATTCATGATATGAAAAATCACAAAATTCCTTTTTTGATTAGGCTATTGTCACCCCTTGAGGCCACATGTGAAAGGAAAGGGCTTAGCTAGAAAGGATAAACACCCACTTTGAAGTTTTCCTCAGAAAAAGAGAAGGCAAAAAATGCATGAGTGTGAAAAGGTTCTCTTAGTAACGGCTAGGAAGAAGAGTTTGGCCTTCCAAAGAATTCAAGGAGTTGTAGGGTGACTTCCAGGGGAGACAAAGAGTCTCAGGGAATCTGCCAGTGCAATGAAGACTGATCATAGAGACGATTGATAGATGCAAGCGAGGATGAAGAGTTTGGGCTGCTAGTGAAGCTAAGGAATCTCATCATATTGCCTAGTGATGATGAATGCATGGGGGTAACTACCAGAAAAGATGAAGAGTTTCCATGATGATCACCAGAGGACTTGACATGAGTCGGTGATGCAGAATGAATAAAAGGGGAGATATTCTTGAGGGAACAATGGGTAGAAAGGTGGAGTGGTGGTGAACAACCCAAGGAGCAGAACCGTGACACTGGGAAGAGAATGCAGAGGCATTGTGCATGGAGAAAGAAGAAGGTGCACATATAGTATAAATAGATAGAACATAGAAGACATGAGTGCTGTTGTTGTGAGTGATGCATGCAAGTAGAAGCATGATGTGCAGGAGATGAAGCACTGAATAAGAAAAGAACAAACATGCATATCTGAGAAAAGAAGAGAAAGATGAGGTGTGCATGCAGAGATAGAGAAGAAGATCAGAAATATCAAAAGGATGCAAGTAGGAAGACACTGATGCAGGCAGAATAGGGCAATTTAGCATAATAGTGATGAGACTGGTAAGCCACTGATGAAAATTATATCACTGTAATAAGTTTATGTAGCAAATATTTATATTTCAGGGTGGTTGGGAGTTTCTAGGGAGGATTGTTGTCCTCAGAGGTTCAAGTGGGTGATTGACACAGGGAGTTGTATCTTCCATCTAGTTGCATCCAGAAAGACCAGGGTGGTAGGGTGGTGCAAGGGAGAACATTGGTTCTCTTCTATACAGGTTGGTGTCTGTGTGACTGGAAGTTGGTTCTTCCATCTAGTTGGTGCTGAAACACTTAGGGAGTTGTTTCTTCCTTCTAGTGGGTGCTAGAGAAACCAAGGAGTAGTTGCTAGAGAAAACAGAGAGTTGGTGTTCTCAGCAAGTTGCAGCTTGGAAAACAGAGGTTGTATCCTCACAATGAGTTGGAGCTCATAAGTATGATAATGTACAGAATGTAAAGATTACTTATCATATAAAGAAGAAGAGTTTTTTACCCTTTATGGTTTTCCTAAGGAAATATTTGTCTCTGTGTATTTCATGTGTGTGAATGATGTTGAATGTTCTATTGCTTACTCATTATTGTGATTTTCATGAAGTTCTTTGTAAAGAGTTTAAAATGAGCATAATTGTTTAACCTCGGTAACAAATGATTCAGCCCCCCTCTCAGTTGTCGAACACTCCCCACTGGTAATCATCCCTAAAAATAATGGTAAATGGAGAATCTGTGTAGACTACAGAGAAACCAATAAATCTACCCAGAAGGACCATTTTCCCCTACCTTTTATTGATAAGGCCCTTGATACTTTAGCAGGGAAGTAGTTTTCCTCCTTCCTAGATGGCTTTAGCACTTATAATCAGATTCATATTGCTCCGGAAGACCAAGATAAAACTACATTTACATGCCCTTGGGGTACCTTCACATATCGAGTATTTCCCTTTGGATTATGTAATGCTCCAACTACATTCCAGAGAGCTATTTTAAGCATATTTTCTGATTTAATTAATGAAGGACTTGAAGTTTATATGATTCATTGCTACTAGGCTATGTTTGAGTGATGAGAAATGTCATATGATGATGACTAAAGGTGTGGTACTAGGACACTATGTTTCTGCAGATAGAATCAAGGTAGACCCAACAAAACTAGAGGTGATCCTTAAATTGCCTACACCTCGTACACAAACCGAGGTACGTAGTTTCCTTGGTTGTGCAAGATATTATCGCAAATTCATAGAAATGTTTTCAAGAATAGTTGCACCTTTACATGATTTAACTGGTAATGTGGAATTTCAGTGGTATGATAAGTGTGATGTTACATTTGTAGAGCTTAAAAGGTTAGTTTCAACAACACTGGTGTTGAGAGGACCAAACTGGAAATTACCATTTCACATCTCTTCAGACGCATCGGATATTGCTATAGGTGTTTTCCTTGGACAGGAAGAAGAAAAGAAACCTTACATTGTTTATTTATTAGAAAAATATTACTCCTGCCAAATTAAATTACACAGTAACATAAAAAGATTTTTTAGCCGTTATACATGTTATTAATAAATTTTGACACTATATAACAAGCTATCCAGTGGTTTTGTATACTGATCACTCTTCTATTATATATTTAGCCAACAAACCAATTTCTAATGTATGGTTTACTCGATGGTTGTTGTTTTTGCAGGAATTCAACATCATCATTAAGGATCGGCTGGGTTGAGAGAATCTTGTTGCAGATTTCTTGTCTCGTGTACCCAAAACAAATAACTCCTTGACAGTTAAAGACCAATTTCCAGATGAACACCTATTCGTTGTGACTATTAAGATTCCTTGGTACGCTGATGTGGTGAATTATCCGGCAGTTGGGAAATTACTAGCACACATTTCATCAAGAGAAAGGAAATTAATTGTTCAATGCAGTGCACAGTTCACCTGGATTGGTGGATATCTTTTCCACACAAGGTCTGATATTCATATCCAAATATGTATCAGAGGCGATGAAATTCACGATGTCTTGAAGTTGTGTCACGATGAGTCCTGTGGTAGACATTTTGCAGACCATAAAACTAGGCATAAGGTTTTACAGATGGGATATTATTGGCCCTCAATATTCAAATATGCAAAGGAGTATGTCAAGGCCTATGAGAGCTGTCATAGGATGGGCCGACCAAGCCAAGCTAACGAAATTCCCCTACAACCAAAAGTGGTGATGGAACCTTTTGAGAGATCGACACTGGATTTTGTTGGTCCCTTGAACCCAAAATTAAACCAAAAATCTTATATACTAGTTGAAACAGACTATATGACCAAGTGGGTAGAAGTAGTGGCCTTGCCAAATGTGATTGAGGAAGCAGTCATTAAATTTCTCTTCGAACTATTTGTATGCTATGGATTACCCAGGGAAGTAATGACTGACGGAGGGTCGCAATTTACAGCATATAAAATCTCAGCCACTCTATGCAATTATCACATTAAACATAGGGTTACCTCCCCATACCACCCCCAGGAAAATAGAGAAGTGGAAAGTACCAATAAAGTCTCGGAGGAAATCTTGAAAACAACAGTCTTGAAAAACCATCAAAATTGGGCAGTCGAGCTTCCAAATGCCTTATGGGCCTATCGCACAACATGGCATAACACTACTGGCTACTCTCCTTATCACCTAGTCTTTGGAAAAGAGCCTATCTTTCCATTTGAATTTGAGATCAAGACTCTAAGAATGGCCTAGGAAATTGGACAGGATGTTACGAAAGCACACACGTAGTGCTTACAACGGGTCAATGAGTTAGATGAAGCACACTTGTTTTCCCTTCAGTGCACAACTGTTATTCAGCAGCAGAGATCCAACTGGAATGGAAAGCATATCAAGAAGAAATCCTTCCATAAAGCTGATTGGGTGCTTCTCTGTGATTCCAGATTTCAGGATTTTCCTAGGAAATTGCAGACAAGGTGGCTGGGACCGTATGAAATCAAGGAAGTCCATGATAATGGCACTGTCTCTTTAGCTACCATCGACATGTATGGTTCTTCTTTTTTGATAAATGGATATCGGCTACGACTCTACGATCAACCAATTTGAAAAGAATCCTTTTGCCAAGAAGTAATTAATGATCATACTGTTCAAATTTTAGCTGGCTAGGAAGGTAACCCAACAACTTCAGCTCCTTGAAATTTTTGTTTTTCCAGCACTGTACATATTGTACATATTTTTCTTTAAAGATTTGATCGAGTTTTATGTTTTTACTTTCTAGGAAGGTCACTATAAAGAGATTTGGAGAACAAAAACTAGAAAGGATGAAAGTAATGAAATATAATTAGCACTCTTTTTTGTTCCTTATTCAAACTTCAAATTTCTCTTGTTTCAATTTGAAAAATCCATCGAATATAAACATTGTTTTATACAGGAGATGAATATATCATGTTCCACAACAAAAAGTTGTCCGATTGCACTAAAGAATGTGCGGATGTAACTGTAGTAAATAGAAATGAATGCATGACACCGCAAACCATCCAATATATTGTATTCCCCCGATTATTGAATAAACCTACCCGTAAAATTAAATGAATTTAGTTGATGGCTAATCAATCCTAGATTTGCTAAAACAAAAATTTCTGCGGGAGGTATCCAATTACTTAATTAGATGGTTAAATTTGAACATCATAATCATCTTCCTCAAACATAACAACTGTAGTTCCATTTGTTGCGATTGTTGTTCCCTTTGCAGGTAGTGTCTTTCATTCAAATGTAACAACTGTTGTTCCATTTGTTGTGATTGTTGTTCTCTTTATGGGCAGTGTCATTCATTCAAACGTAACAACTGTTGTGCCCTTTGTTGCGATTGTTGTTCCCTTTGTAGGTAGTGTTGTTCATTCGAATGTAACAACTGTTGTTCCCTTTGTTGCGATAGTTGTTCCCTTTGTGGGTAGTGTCGTTCATTCGAATGTAACAACTAGCATTCCCTTTATTGTGATTGTTGTTCCCTTTGCAGGTGTGTCGTTCATTCAAACGTAACAACTATTATTCCTTTTTTGGTTGTTCCTATTGTTGTTTCTTTCCCTTGAAAATAACATTTTTTGTTTCCACCAACAACACGTGTTGTTTTTATGACTACTCATGATATGTTTAGCCACTCCTTTGTGTTATTGTTAGCACTCCGTAAAAATTTTCTGGTTGATAGACAAATGACAGAGGTAACTGTTTCAACCTACTTTAGAGCTGAGGCACTAGCCTGCTCAACTCAGAGAGGGATCTCTCATGTCACAGGGTATTTCTTTGATAATCAGTGGCTAGATTTGGTTTGTTTTGGGGTTTTTTAATAAAGTTGTTGGCAAGGATGGGGAGGAACACTTTGGGCTATGGAGTCAAAATTCTGAAATTGAATGAAAACATTGACTAGCCTGTAGAACTCTCCAGAGGATAAAGGATAAATGAGGAAATGAATCTGAGTTATAAATTGAATTTAATTACAGTGGTAAGAGGAAAGAGAAACAGATAACATCATCAGAACATTATAAAAATGAATTCTAAATTAGCTAAGAAGAAACATACACAGTTTAAATTGCTTAAGCCAAGAGCATCAAATGATGAATTATGGGCCTTTAACTCTCCAATTTAAACAGAAGAAAAATTATATGGCATAAAAGATCACAGGAAACAAATACAATGAGGGAATACAAAGGTCATATCACCACCATTAGAATCTTTTCATAGAGACTTCAAAGTTGTTGCATATGTATTCAATTCAGTCCCAGAAAATTACAATGAAGTTCAAAACAACCAGAACTATGTCCTTGCACTTCTGCCCACCACTTAATACACTCAGAACCTCTAATACTTATACAATTCGAGTTCCTTTGGTGTGTAACTTATTACAATAACTGAAACAAAACGTTTAAGCTTCTACAATGATTACACATGATAGTTTTCAGAAAAAAACATTTCATGATCCCTGCAGATTCCTCTAACGCTCCAGCTCCTTCCTCTGTCATGTTATCTTTGAAATGTCACTCATAATATTTCAAGTATAATTGCATTTATCCATATTCTCATTAAACATTTGGGAATAATATATTTGAAATAAAAAATAATTCCCAAATATTTTATATTATGTAGAATTAAATTTCCATAATTTAATTCATGCCCGTGGCTTTTAAAACCATTTATTGTTTGGCCCAATTCACCATTTCACTGTAAAAAACATTTACTTTTACTATTTCCATGTGAAAAACATTTACTGTGTAATTTTTTTCCAATTTACCATTTCACAGTGAAAAAACATTTACTGTGTGTTTTTTCCAGTTTACCATCTTTGGTAAAATACCTTTTATCTTCTTCTTTTACTTCTGTAAATCTTTGGATAAAGAATTATCCAAGTCTTCATTCACGTGCATCTTCCCATTTAAATATTTTGCATGGAAATAAACATTAATTTCTTTAATTTGTAAAACTTAAATCTTACCTCCATAAAACCTTTTCACCGTGAGGAGAAATTTCATTTATTAGAAATTCCATATTTGTTGTTGAAATGAACTCCTGGAAAAATTCCGCACATTAAACACATGATAAATGGTGCATTTATTACATCGTAATCCAAACTACTTTTACCTCTGATGTGCTCCACATAAAAACATGTGTCCACCAAATAAACCATGGTAGTATTCCCCGACCCACCTTCACAAAATTAACCTCCTCGCTACTTCAATCCCCAATATGCATGTGCACCCTTCATCCAACCTTTGACTTTTCCACATTATAAATTGAGATTCGTGGCCATGATTTGACGGGATTCCATAAATTAAATATTGGATTAAATATTAATATAAATATTTTAATATAAAAATATTTATATTAATAATAATAAACCATTTTTCTATTTTCTAAGGACTTTGGGCATAGGAGGCTTAACACATGACTTTGTGGATAGGATAAGGGTGCTTAATAAAAGGAATATTTTTTTATTTTCAACGGGAATATGAAAATAAGGGTAAAAATGAATGAAGTGATGGAACTAAGGGATTTAGATAAGCGTTAAGGCTAGGTATAGGTTTGGGATAGTCGCCAAATTTTTTAACTCACAGAGGACATGACTGTTTTGGATGATCAATTGAGTGAAGGATTTAGGTGATGGGAGCTTGACGGAGCTGGTGAAAATTTTGAAAGTCTGAGTGGAAAAATAGCACAAGGACAAGACGCTTTGGGAAAAATTAATACAAATTAGCAAGTGATAACATAGGCTCTTATTGGGGATGCTATCCTCCATGTGAGGTAGAAAAGAACAATAGACCACGTGCCTAATCCATTGGGATTCTACCAAAAATTTGTGTGTACCCTGCCCCGACCTGTCACCAGTGTCTGCTAAAAACCAAACTCTGCACACTGCTCTCAGCTGGATACTGAACACTGAATACACCGCTAAAATATGACTGTACAGACTACTGGAAATCCAAACTGAAAAATGCTTGACCAACAAGCTTATTTTCAAACTCCTATCTACTCTAAAACTACTGAAATGAATACTCAATCAAGTGATGCTAAAGTGCCAATGCAACCAATCAATCAATTGGCTTCCCGATTTTTCTCCACTCACATCTTTCTTAAGAATACATACAAATGTAAATGATGATAGCTGAAAACAAAAGTTGAATCCAAAACCTGAGCTTATGAATGAAACAAACTCCTCCTTCAATGAAGACTGTAATAGGATGGCCACACGATCTTGAAAACCATGAAAAGTATTTTCTTCTTGATGAGCAAAAACAGAAAGAAAAGCCTCTTTCATAAGTGTTTGTTTCTCTTGCTCTATTTCTTCTATTTTGAGAACATTTTCAAATGAAATGGAAACAATAGGTTTGTCTACTCTCCCATGCATTTCAACAAAAAAATTCATACATTCTTTAACATCTTCAAATGTTAACACTTTGTAAATTTTGTATAACTGATAGAAAAATGACATAGATAATTGTTTCAACCTACTTTAGAGCTGAGGCACTAGATTGCTCAACTCAGAGAGGGCTCCCTCATGTCACAGGGTATTTCTTTGATAATCAGTGGCTAGATTTGGTTTGTTTTGGGGTTTTTTAATAAAGTTGTTGGCAAGGAAGGGGAGGAACACTTTGGGCTATGGAGTCAAAATTCTGAAATTGAATGAAAACATTGACTGGCCTGTAGAAATCTCTAGAGGATAAAGGATAAATGAGGCAATGAATTCGATTTATAACTTAAATTTAATTAGACTGGTAAGAGGAAAGAGAAACAAATAACATCATCAGAGCATTACGAAAATGAATTCTGAATTAGCTAAGAAGAAACATACACAGTTTAAATTGCTTAATCCAAGAACATCAAATGATGAATTTTGGGCCTTTAACTCTCCAATTTAAATAGAAGAAAAATGTATATGGCATAAAAGATCACAGGAAACACATACAATGAGGGAATACAAAGCTCATATCACCACCATTAGAATATTTTCATAGAGACCTCAAAGCTACTACATATGTATTCAATTCAGTCCTAGAAAATTACAATGAAGTTCAGAACAACCAAAACTATTCCCTTGCACTTCTTCTCACCACTTAATACACTCAGAACCTCTAATACTTATACAATTCGAGTTCCTTTGGTGTGTAACTTATTACAATAACTAAAACAAAATGTTTCATCTTCTACAATGATTACAAATGACAGTTTTCCAAAAAAAACGTTTCATGATCCCTGCAGATTCCTCTGACGCTCCAGCTTTTTCCTCTACCATGTTCTCTTTGAAATGTCCCTCATACTCTTTCAAATATAATTGCATTTATCCATATTCTCATTAAACATTTGGGAATAATATATTTGAAATAAAAAATAATTCCTAAACATTTTCTATTCTGTAGAATTAAATTTCCATAATTTAATTCATGCCCGTGGCTTTTAAAACCATTTATTGTTTGGACCAATTCACCATTTCATTGTAAAGAACATTTACTATTACTATTTCCCTATGAAAAACATTTACTGTGTTTTTTTTCAAGTTTACCGTCTTTAGTAAAATACCTTTTATCTTCTTCTTTTACTTCTATAAATCTTTGGTTCATCTTCCCATTTAAATCTTTTGCATGGAAATAAACATTAATTTCTTTAATTTGTAAAACTTAAATCTTACCTCCATAAAACCTTTTCACAGTGGGGAGGAATTTCATTTATTAGAAATTCCATATTTGTTGTTGAAATGCACTCCTGGAAAAATGTCACACATTAAACATATGATAAATGGTGCATTTATTACATCAGGCTTGGGTTGGAGTGGTTTAATCCAAACTTATTTTACCTCCGATGTGCTCCACGTAAAAACATGTGTCCACCAAATAAACCACGGTATTATTCCCCGACCCGCCTTCACAAAATTAACCTCCTCGCTACTTCAATCCCGGATATGCATGTGCGCCCTTCATCCAACCTTTGAATTTTCCACATTATAAATTGAGATTCGTGCCCATGATTTGACAGGATTCCATAAATTAAATATTGGATTAAATATTTTAATATAAAAATATTTATATTAATAATAATAAACCATTTTTCTATTTTCTAAGGACTTTGGGCATATGAGGATTAACACATGACTTTGTGGATAGGATAAGGGTGCTTAATAAAAGGAATATTTTTTATTTTCAACAGGAATATGAAAATAAGGGTAAAGATGAATGAAGTGATGGAACTAAGGGATTTAGATAAGCGTTAAGGCTAGGTATAGGTTTGGGATATTCGCCAAATTTTTTAACTCATGGAGGACATGACTATTTTGGATGATAAGTTGAGTGAAGGATTTAGGTGATGGGAGCTTGACGAAGCTCGTGAAAATTTTGAAAGCCTGAGTGGAAAAATAGCACAAGGACAAGATGCTTTGTGAAAAATTAATACAAATTAGCAGGTGATAACAGGTATGGAATTCACTAACTAATTTTCAACAACATCACTTCTAATCATCATGGTAAGGATATGTCATTTTCTTTTTGAGGACTATCTAACATACCTTATCAAATTGTTTATGGATTGATTTTTTCGAATTATCTTAATAATGTTCATAATACTTAACCACCGTAATTCGTTTCTTTGCCCTATATATATACATATACTTGAATGATAAATTTGCTTCACATCATAATAAGGAGTCTAAGGAACATTTGCACTTGGAATTCTTACACTTCTTACGCCATTCCATACTCTTAAGGAGTATATGAGCCTCCCTTAATACAGCCTATAAAAAAAAAGGAAATAATAATACAAATAATAAAATAAATAAATATAAATAAAGAAAATAACCTTCTCCCAAAAAGGATAGGGGGTCTCATCATGATCCAACCTACCACTATCATAAGAGATTAACATAAGTGGCATTGCCACTATGGCTACCACACCAGGGCAATGGCCTTTGGCATTTAGGTTCAAAGGACAAGAGGTCTCTTCACGAGCCAACTTGTTCACTTTGTTACGATCTGATGAGTGGCATTGTTGTTATCTGGCTACCAAACTAGGATAGTGGCCTTTTTGGGAAAAGTCTATTCAAACTATTTATTGAGGATACTGGCTCATCTATGGGTTAAATGGAAACCCTGTCGAGGCTATGGATGCCTTCTAGCAGAAGTGGATCTGCCTGTGGTATTGAAGTTTATCTTAATACACTAAGTTTTTATTGTGCTCATAGACTTACTTTCTTAAAAAAGAGGCTATCATTCCTATTATATTCAACACAAGGGAAAGTAACAAAATTATGACACGTGGAATATTTATAAAATGTGAACATATTAGGACTACTCATAATATTCTTACTTAACATATTGGATATTGGTATTTGGAATTGTACTTTCCACAAAAGGTGTGATTATTGTTCATGATTAACATTAAGTTTCTTTGAAAGTTATTAACGGTCGTTCTCCCAGTGACGACAGTGTAATAATTATCCCTCACTTGACCGACTGTCATCATTACATTCACACATACCATCAGTCGAGGTTGACCTTTTCAATCATCATGGGGTGTACATTCTGCACGATTATCGATAATCCATAATGATTACATATAATGGGAAATTACGTATTTCTATATACCATTGTTGTTCTGTAACTTTTACCATTTCTAGTAACTTTCTTTCATAGGCTGGTCTAACTAGTTTTACAGGTGGGAATAATAGTCATGTTGACTTGTTTATAGAAGATATGGGTGGCCGAAGAATTCACCACAAGCCTACATTGCTGCACGTAACTGACCAAGTAAGGGAAATTCTACACTATTTAGGGTGGACACAATACATTAATAGACTGCAGGGATTTGATATAAATGTTGTGCTAGCATTCTTCCAAAATCTACAGGGGGGAGTCTCAGTAATTTGGGGTATACAAATACCAGTTATTGATGCTATCATAGCCAAGGTAACATGACTTCCAAATGAAGGAACAAGTGGAATGGTAAATACACAACACTCAAGGAAGATGTGGAGTCCTTTGTAGAACCAAGGGAGGAATTCCACAAGAAAGGAAAAGGCCTGAAACCCACTACTCTTAATGAACCTTAGAGGGAGCTAGAAGGTGTGGTGTAGACATACGTCACATGTGATGGACTATACGACGTGGTGAGACCTTGCCACCTCAAGCTGCTGGTAGTATTAAAACAATGGTTAGTGTTAAATCTACCATTCTTTTTGAATAACATGCTGCATGAAGTCGCTAGAAGAACCCAAAAAGTCAAATACCCTGCTAATGTAATCTGTCATCACGGGTTAGTAAAATTGATAGTAGACAGGGCCTTAAATCATACACAAATAATGTGGGGGGACTTAATTGAGCTCGACAGACCCTTGCAAATTGAGCAACCAGAAGTCCACCATGAAATTCCTCCACAAGGAATTTAAGCATCTTATCCAGAGGGAGATAATGCACAAATATAAATACCATCCCCCCAACCTGAAATAGAAACAGACCTTATTCAGTTGGCAGAAACTTAGAGTATGCAATTTGATGCAGCCCCCCTGCTCTCCTTCGAGCTACACAACCTCCTGGTCAAGGATCTTTGATTCTACGATCCAAATCGGCTCTCTGAAACCTTAATGTTCTCACTTTGTAAATAAACACAGGCTCTTTCAGCCTTTTGGTGCAGGTTCTATGGCACCCACAACCTCTCCCTTCACGCTGTCGAACTATCGTGTTTCAAGTACTAGCCCATTTTCCATTAGCCCCTTCCTGGATGTGACCTTGGGCTATGACCTCACGTAAACAAGTGATTGCAGGGTGATCAAAAGTGGTTTGGAACCCCACCCCTTTTCTCCCCACAATTCACTACCAATTGCGACACGTCCTTTTGGCGATATCGTGGTTTCAATTGCAACCCGCTCTCAGATTTTTAAAGTTTGAGCATCTTTTGTATCCACAATCCAATGTGACCATTGATATTGCGATCTCAGGTGAGGCATATTGATCATAGTCTCAAATATTCCTCCTTTCCTTCCTTCTCTTTGGATCATGCATTCTCATATCTTTACGATCTATTGACACATTCCCCTTTCAAATCAATGGTCGTGATTTTCTTCGAAATTCAGGTTTCAAAGTTTTCAAATCTCAACCCTTAATTTCTCCGCAATGGAATATCTCCTACCACGTGTCCTCCTCAAATACATGGTCCTAGCCCGCGTCAGGACTTTGGACTTTAGAAATCTCAACTCTCAACTTTCATTTTCCCCCAAAATTCTTTTATTTGAAGCTTGCGATCTATTGAATCATGTCTCCTATAGATTGAAGGATACGATTCACTTTGGCTCTTCACCTGGAGTCCACATATTTCTTCTGTGTCCTTCTGAATCAGATGGCTATGATTCTCTTTGGATCTTCAGGGTTCGAAAATCTCAATTCTCAACTTCTCCATGCTCTCTTTTTCCCAGAGCGGAGTACACAATCTCTTGACATGTGTCCTCCTACATATTGACCATCCCCAACTACTTCGACTATTCATGTTTGGGGAGTTCAACACTCCACCTTTTCTTCCTCCTGAAGTTCACAATACGTCGCCACACGTCCCTCTATATCTGACGGTCCAAATTCACTTCGAACTTCAGGTTTTAGGAGTTTCAACTCTCAACTAAAATCATCAAAGTGATTTTTCTCGAAGCCTCAGATCTGTTGACATGTAACCCCCCTGACGATCAACGGTCAGGATTTACTTTGACGATTTCACCTCCTCCTTGTCTACAAACTTCCAAATTTATGGATCTTGCACCACTTGTCCCTCTTGATGATGGATGGTCCCAAATCACTTCGAGACTTTGACAGTCTTCTCTCCTTTTCACTTCAAGAGACTTAAAGCTCGCACACCTTTCCAAGATCCAATGATTTGGAACGATCCCTCCCCCTCCTAGATGGATCTTTACCAATAATTTGTGAAGCCTTCAGAGCTTCACCCTCTTTTGAATATTTCTCCCCACTATCCATTCTGGGCTTCATCCCCTTGAGTATTTTGGTCTCCCATGCACTCCTTGCATTCCTTTGATCTCGACAAACTCAGATCGAAGGATTTCTTCGAAAGCAATTCTTCCCGCACTCATTGCACTCGTTTGTTTTGATTATTCAATACTTAGTTGCTCCTTGAATCTATTAAATCCTTTCACTTTGCCTAATTTCACGTTGTTCCTTCTGAACTTCTCTGAGTCAATTCAAGACTCTGTCGACGCACTCCTTGCATACGAGATGCAATCCTTGCACACGAGTTTTCATAAGAGAAATGATTGAAACTTATCCAATTCTTCACAATTTCATATGATCAACCATAAACAATCATGCATAAACGAAATGAGATAAAACACATACATAATGCATCATTCATTCAATCACACATCAAAATGAACATTTTCCAAGGACTTGGGACAATTCTGTCTGTTCTATTCAATCATGAAATAAAATTACATAGTGTTGTAGTTCTTCACTGAGTCTTTCTTCTCTTCCTATCTTCTACTCTCCTCTACTCTTCTCTCTAATATGTCTCTGATACAATACAACAACTAATCTATCTAAGGAGTTTCTCCTCGATCTCTTCTCCATCCTGTCTGCAACCTATCCTATCGGTTTCTAGTGGTTACCTACTTTGTCCTATTACAATAACTATCAGTTGTTACCAGATAAGAGATGACACTCCCTCTATGCAACTCATTACAGTCGTATAATACTTTACAAAAAAGATATATTTAAAAATGTTGTTTCCAAAATATCTCAACAACTTGTTTTTTTTCTGACTTAAATGTTGATTTGAAATTTTGTCATGCTGAGATGTCATATCCCTGCCTCCATGCTTGCTTCTTTGACTTTGAAGGCGATGCTCCTACATCATACTAATATGGATAAAATATTCATGGGATCCTGTCAATGAGCTCCTGTATCATTTTTCCATGCTTCAAAATATCAGGTTCAGTGACCCAACTTGAGTCTTCCACTGGATGATCTTTCCACTTTACTAAGTATTCAGGATATGTCTTCCTCCTGGTCTTCTTTCCAACTCTTTGTTCTATGATTTTCTCCATCTAAAGTTTTTCTACTGTGGGAAATGTTTCTTCCCAGTGAACTTCTTTCTGATCATCTGATTCTCCTGTATCAAATATCTTGTAAGGATACAGGTCTGCAACATTGAATACCGGTGATATCCCAACATTTTCTGGCAATCCAATTTCATGAGCATTGGCTGCAAATTTTCTGACAATCCTGTATGGTCCTATCTTCTTCATCTTCAACTTGTTATATGTTCCCCTTGGAAACCTTTCCTTTCCCAAATGAGATAAAACTTCATCTCCTACTTCAAATTGAACTTCTCTCCTCTTTTGATGAAATCTGTACTTATATTTCAGGTTGTTGTCCTATAACTACTCTCTGACTCTGTCATGGAGTTTTTGCATTTCTGTTGCAAAATATTCTACGCCAACACTTATAAATTCATATTGATTCAGTTCTCTCAACTCTGTAATCCCTCTTGGTTGTATACCATATGTTAGCACCAGAGGTCACCTCTGGATTGCTGCAGAGGTAAGCATGATACCCATCAGTTTTATGTCACAGTGAATAGTTTAAAGGCGGTTGAATGGACGCAGACTCATGATGGTATCGTTCTAACTCATAAAACTCGGTTGGCACCCATATGAAAGTGAGGTCTTGATCTAAATTCAATCAGTAATTTGCAGTATAGTGGTGAGTAGGGGGAAGAGTTTAAAGAGAAAAAAATGGTCTGCTATGGACATCTGGTCTTCTAGCAGCCTGAGGAAGAAAAGCTCCAAATACAAGATCCTCTTGAATTCAGAAATTCAAGAAACTTAAACCATTGTAACAGTACTGCAATCAAATATACATTACAATACATTCACAACAACCCGATTGGATCCTCCATGCCTGAGCTCTCAGTATCAGAGGGAAAAGAGAACACAAGAAACTGATTAAAACTGGTTGTGATGCCACTGTGATCAAACCTACATCACAAAACATAACTACCCTCGACTGGATCATTCATGCTTGATCATTCTAACACATCTATTATAGAGATATGAAAGGAACTGAATTACATTAAACAAGAAGTCTGAAATGCATATCATAACCAGAGAACTAGAGGCTTTGCTAAAACTTTACAAATCGGGAGCCTAGCTCAAACATCGACACTTAAAAAATATAAAATATAAGTATTTATACTCAAAACAAAATCATAGAGGCATATCTGAAGAGTTGCATTGAAGT
This sequence comes from Picea glauca, assembly GCA_000966675.3. Lineage (NCBI taxonomy): Eukaryota > Viridiplantae > Streptophyta > Pinopsida > Pinales > Pinaceae > Picea > Picea glauca. Next base: position 97,586 of record JZKD02S1652859.1, on the reverse strand, counting down.
CATTACGTCTACATGCATCTATCCGACTGTTCCTCTAGTATTTGACCAGAAGTGAACTTCGATCAGATGCAAGAGGGCTTCAGAACAGATCTATTGATGAGCTTATTAACTAACAGTCCTTCCCTGCGCTTTCTATTTATGGTAGAAATGATGTTCAACCACCACTAGCCAACCTTAATAAATTCTTTATTAGGATCAGGGAAGGCTCAAGTAAACTCTACACCTGTAGGATGTGGCAGCTGACAAGGTGATTGGCACACCAGGACTAAAATGGCGAACGAGAGATGACCATGTGGACAACATAGGGCCACACGAGCAGGAGTTGAGGTGGACTGGGATGGTGAATGGAGGCCAGATGTGAGGGGGCGAAAGCTATAGGGGAGCGGAAGATGTGGTAGACAGAGGAGAGAGAAGGAGTGGGGGACAACTATGGGGTGGACACTTGTCGATCTAGGATAGGACACCAAAGGCACATGCACATATCGAGGCTGCGAAAAGTGGTTTCATTCTTCCTTGCTTTTGGGCCTGATGTGTGTCTTCAGCTGACACATAGTGCCTCCACAAAACCATGGTTTCTTCCTGGCCCGCTCTATATTTTTTAATGACCATGCATGTTTAGGCCCCGATATGATCGATGACTGCCGATCTGAGGTGCACCCCTAGATCTATGCGCGTCTTATCACATCACGCCAAAAGGTCACATCGCACCTCTGACTTAGGCTATAAGCCAATTTGTGGGTTTTTTTCCCATTTTCTTTGATTCCTTCGCCAGGGGCCAACTTCTTAGGAAACCACCCCCCCTTTTACAAATAAATGTGATAACATTAGGCTCCATGGGGGATGGATTTCTTCCTGTGAGATGCCAAGAACTCTTCTGCAGTTTCAATGCCTTGATGTTGGGTCGTGGAGTCACTCAAAACAGAAACAAAAGAAAAAAAATATTTACAAAGACATAGGAGCCACTCAAGGCTCAAATAAAGAACTTCTTCAAAAAATGCCCATTCATAGGGCCACCAAAAACTTCATCACCCTCCAAAGTCTGCAATCTGTAAGTGTTATTTTGACCTATCTCAGAGATTTTGAAGGGCCCGATCCATAAGGCTTCAAATTTGTTGTGTGTTCCTCTATCCTGTCTGGGTGCATCTTATTTAAGCACCATATATCCCATCTGGAAATCCTCTTTTCTAGCCTTTCTATCAAAGGATTTCTTGATCTTTTGTTGACGTTCATTCACTTTGTCCAGTTGATGCTCTTTGGTCTGCTGGACTTCTACCAGCTGCTACACTCTCCTGATCATATCACTCGGCTCACCTTGGTACTCTTGAAATAATTTCACTACAGGTAGGGAAAGGTGAGAAGGAAACAATTCTTGAGTCCCATATACAAGTTGGAAAGGAGAGATGCCTAAGGATCTCTTTGTTGTAACTCTATCATCCCACAGAGAAAATTTGAGCTTTGAATCCCATGATTTTTTGTTGTCGTCTAACAATCTTTTGATGATCTTTATGAGGATTTCATTAGAGGACTCTGCTAATCCCTTGCCTTAGGGATAATAGGGGGTAGAGTGGATCAATTCAATTCCGAGTTGCTCATAGAATTTGATCAATGGCTCAGACCTGAAGGATGCAACATTATCAGTGATGATTTTGTTCGGAAAACCAAACCTTACAATAATATCCTCTAGGAAACCAATGATCACTTTATGAGACAAACTCCTTGTGGGGATAGATTCTATCCATTTGGTGAAATAATCTGTGGTAGTTAAGATACACCTGTGCTGACTATTTGATGGAGGATGAATTTCCCCAATGAAGTCTAGCCCCACTGCTGAAAGGGTCCCAAAGCTGCCACAGGATTCAATGGAAAATATTTTATCTACTGCTTTCCAGAGAATTTATGACATTTGATACAAGATCTGATTTTTTCACAGACATTAGTGAATAAAGTGGGCTAGTAGTACCTGTCCTTGAGAATTTTGTAGGCTGTGGTTCTCCAAAAGTGATGTTCTCCACATAAGATATCATGGAAATCAAACATAACTTTTTGGGCCTCCTGTGGGTCTAGACATCTTAGAAGCACATCCATAGGGTCTTTCCAATACAATACCTGGTCAATGAGACAATACCTGATCGCTTTGAGATTTAGATATCTTTCCTTTCTTCTTGCCATACCATCAGGGGGTCTCAACTCTTGCAGGAAAAATATAACATCTTGGTACCAGGTACATTCTGCCAGTGGATGGATTTCCTATGGATTTTTATTAGAAAACTCAGCTTGCTGACCCTTTGATCAAGTGTTGATGAAGTTAATCCCCAAAGTTTTGCAGTTAGATTCAACCAACAACTTGGCTAAACCTTGGCCTTTAACTAACGTGGTGGGTTTTATTTCCAGGTCAAATTCAAGGATCTTGGAAATCCACTTACTCCTTCTCCCATCTATGTCAGGATGGATGAGAATGTCCTTCACAGAAGCTAAAGGAATGTATGAAATGATTTTTGAATGCAGAACATAGACTCTAAAAGATTTGATATCTTTCACCAAGGCATAGGCATGTTTCTCCATGATGTCATATTTTACCTCAACATCTCTCAATGCCCTATTGAAAAATGAAATTGGTTGCTCCATCCCTTCAACATTCTTCTGCAACAAAACAACTGCCACCGTATCAAAAGAAGCAAAAGAAAAAATCAGAAAATCCTTGGAATAATTAGGAATGACAGACACACATGCCTCATTCAATGCCTTATCGATATAGTTGAAGGATTCTCGGGACTTAGTAGTCCATTTTACTTCATTTTCCTTTCTGAGCATGACTGTGATATGCTTCACCAATTCGGAAAAATTTGAAACAAATCTTCTCATAAAGTTAATTTTGCCTAGGAAGGAATGAACCTCTTTTTTGGATCTGGGAAGTGACAAGTTTTGAATAGCTACCAAACCTCTTGAATCAATTCTAACCCCCTCAGCTGATACTATGTGACCTAGCAACTTTACCTCCTTCATGTCAAACAATGATTTCTTAGGATTTAGGGAAAGGCCAAACCTTCTGCACTTCAAGATGACTTTCTTCAGATGACAATGATGTTCTTTATCAGATATGGAAAAGACTGTTATATCATCCAGATAGATGACCAAAAATTTATCCTTCTCCCCAATGAAGGTGATGTCCATGGCTCGCTGAAAGGTTGCTCCTGTGTTCATTAATCCAAAGGGAATTTTGGCATACATGAATGTGACCCAAGGAGTGGTGAAGGTTGTCATTTCTCTATCTTCAGGCAGGACAAAGATCTGATTGTAGCTAGAAAATCCATCAATCATGGAAATCATAGATGCACCAGTTACCCTCTGCAATATGTGTTCCATCTTTGGCAGTGGGTAATTGTCCTTCCTAGAGCTCCTGTTCATATTTCTAAAGTAGACACAGAGTCTGATTTCTCCACTCTTCTTTCTCACTGGGACCATATTGGATATCCACTCAGAATATCTCAAAGGCACAATAATCTGAGCATCCAAAACCTTCTTCACCTCCCTTTCCATAATAGGCAGTAACATAGGATTTACTCATCTCAACTTCTGCCTAAATGGTTTAGCTTCCTCATTCAATGGGATCTTGTGTTCAATGAGACTGGCGTCATATGTTTTGAGGTCCAAGAAAACACATCAACAAATTCTTTTAATAGCTCAACATACTCGACCCTCTGCTCTCCTGACATGTTGCTTGATAATTTGACAAATTTTGGGTCTTTCTCTGTGCCAATATTGCACTCAGCCACATCAACATCATCATTTGAGATTTTACCCTTTACTGCCACATAATTTCTATTAAATAATCTTTCTAAAGGGACCAATCCCTTGGGGATGTGATTTCTGGGTAACTGGACAATGTGATGATCAACAATTTTAGTCAACAACTCATTAGCATGGGGACTATTTGCATAATCATGGTCCCGATCAATATGCAATACTGAAAACTCCTCAATAGTTTCTAGAAATCTTTCGATTTCAAGATTTTCCTCAAACACTTTCCAATGCTTGACATTTTCAGGTATAGAGGGTCTATATTTTACTTCTACGTCATACCTAAGCTTAGGTGGCAGAGGGATTTTGAAATTACTTGTTGAGGCAGCTAAAGAATCAGCCACTGTATTTTTCTCTCTCGGGATGAATGAAATATTGAAAGCCAAGAAAAAACTGGCAATCAGGTCCCACACTCCATTCCTATAGGTTCTGAGTCTGGGATGCTCAGCTTGATATAGATTTCTGATTTGATTAACAATCAATTTTGCATATCCAAACACATATATTTCCTTGATCCCCATGTCTTTTGCAGCTCTCATGCCTAAAACAAGCGATTCATACTCTGCCATATTATTGGTAGCTTCAAATTTCAGTTTGTATGACATAGATATGGCTTCTTGAGCTAGTGAAACAAAGACCACTCCAACACTAGTAACATCCTTAGAGGAGGCTCCATAATTTTTTTTTTCCAAACAGAGGTGGTGGAGAAAGAAACTTCATGAAAAACCATGGACTACTTTTTGAGCTTTAAAGCAGGCTCAAGAGCATCAATGAACTGCAACAAACTAACCCCCAACTCAGTGTCAAGTGCAAAGATAGGATGGTTGGTGGGGTTAGATTCATCAATAATGATATAGGCCAACTGAGCTTCTTTATACAGTCTTCTATGCTTCCCTCCGAACATAGGAATGGTAGCATATGTGAGGTCCATATGCAAGGTTCCCCCAAGCCTTTTAATCCAAGATCTTGACAAAAACATGCCAAAATTGGGAGGAATGTCAAACAACACAATATCCATGACCACACTTTTCATGGGCAGCTGAAACAAGGTCGCAACTAGGTCTTTGATAACCCCAAGACATTGCACCCTCCTTGAATCAAAAGATTACAAATCATGATAATCTTTTGTGATCTGTAATCCTAGTTCTTCCATGACAGGTTTGGGCATGAGATTATGAGATGCCCCTAAGTCCATCAGGAAATTATGCAACACCTTTTCATGTATGTTTAGTGATGTATAGAAGGGAGGGGATGAATCATCTCTATCTTCTACCATGGGACCTAAGATGAATGATGGCTTTTCATCTTGGAGATTTACTGATTCTATGGAATGGCAAGATGGCTTAGACTTCAACAGTTTAGAGAGGGACTTTTTAAAATATTCGTGTTTGACTAGCTTTGAAACGGGAACACAGATCCTAATTTTCTGAATTTCATGCTCAAAGATAAAGAAGGAAGGGGGTTTCATAATTTCTCTCACTTCTGGGACAGGGTCTTTGGCTATCGGTGGGGGATTCTGAGATTTCTTTTCTTTATTGTTGTTTGCTTCATCTTTGGTAGGTTTATTTTCTTTGGAAGGTTGATCAGGGATGCCAAAATTTTCTTCTTTCTTCTTTGACCTGAGGTTATATTTATTTAGACTATTATTGGTTTTCTCCCCCTTTCTCAGCTCATTTATTTGGTTGTCTAAGAGAGAATCCTCATATGCAGATTGATTCAAGTGAGGGATCAGGGAGGTGTCTCCAAGACAATGGATTTCAAGATCTAGCTCTTCCTCCTCTCCTTCTTCATCAACAACAAGGTTATTTTGAAGAGGGGTTTGGATTTTTTGATCATCCCTGTCTCTATTTCTATGTTCTCTTGGGAGGATCTGAGGAGCACTATTGTTTGGCCTCCTGAAGTTTCCTCTGTTATCAACATTTTGGGAATTTTTATAACCTTGCTTCCCTTCAAGTTTCATTTTCTCCATTTCTGCAAAAAGGGATTTCACCATCTTGGTCAATTCATCCACTTGAGGATAAGATGCAGAAGAACCAGAGGTTGAGGCCTCATATCTCCCTCTTACTTTGTCTTTGTCAGCTTTGTTCCTAAGTCTGTCAACTACCAATACATTACATTCTACTTCCAAGTCTGCATCTTGCATATGAGCCAAGGAAGTATCTTCTCTTTCTCTGAGTAGGAGGAAGAAGTCAAGGTCAAAAGCACTATCATAAGTAATTTTGACAGAGGCTTAAATAGGTTTTATCTCGGCAGGTATTTTATTGTACATCTTGTTGAATATTTTGGAGAAATCGGAGACAAATTATCCCTCTTTCCTCCTCAGGGACCCAAGATCTGTGATATAATACATAAAATATTTTTTATCCCCCCACTGCCTCAAGAAAACATCATCTAGAGCTTCAATCCTAGCAATAGATCCAGGGGTCAATCCCCTAAACCATTTTCTAACCTCACCATCAAGGCTCTGGACAAAGACTGTCATCCAGACATCTTCATTTTCAATATTCAGGTTATCTGCATAACTGTAGAAGGCAACAAGGTGCTCTTCAAGAGTTGTTTCTTCCTCTCCAGTGAACTTAGGCATATAATTTAGGTAATCTTCAGTAGGGAGAGCATTCATGGGTTGAGGTAAGACCAAGGGGGCATATCTAGTAGCCACTATGGAATCCATTCTGTTTCTAGGAGGATTGGCACCTACCATAGGGATGATAGTTGGAGGAGAACCATGAGGGGAAGGGGTTTGGACAGGGGAGCCTGGAAAAGAGCTTCCTGGAGGAAAAGGAAATTACAGAGGATTTGGAGAAAAAGTTAAAGGGATTGGGAACTGAGGTTTCCCTCTCTGTGGTATTGGAAACAGTAATAGGAGGAGGAGTGGTGAAGCCTAGGGTAGGAAAATCTTCTAAGGTTCTGGGTCTAAACCACGGTATAATTTTAGAGTAGAGTGGAGTGACAAGTCTTTCTCCCACCAATCCTATATGGGAAGGGGAAAACTCAACATGAACACTCCCAAAATTCAAAGTTCGAGAAACTCCAATAGAAGGTATAACAGAAGGTTGAAAAGGAGAAATTGGAGTTCCTATAGGATAATGAAAATCATCAGAAATACCTGGTTCAGTAGTTCAAGTACCTTCACGAAGGCCTTTTCCCTTTCTGATAATTTTCTCTGGGTCAGCTTCAGGTGTTGTTAAAGGTAGCTATGGAGTATACCTCGTGTGTCTGCCTCTGGAAGCCACAGATGAAATAGAGGAGTCACTAGGTGCACATGTGCAATATTTGATGTACTAAGTTATGATGCACCTTCAGAACTAGTAATATTTGTCATTCAATCCCAGGGAAAATCTTCAATTCGTCCCCGACGACGACACTAGAAATGTTAGCACCAGAAGTCACCTTTGGATTGTTGCAGAGGTATGCCTGATACCCATCAGTTTTATGTCACAATGAATAGTTTAAAGGTGGTCTAATGGACACATACTCAGGATGTTATCATTCTAACTCAGAAAACTGGGTTGGCACGCATAGGCAAGTGAGGTATTGATATAACATTATTCAGTAATTTGCAGTATAGTGTTGAGTAGGGGGGAGAGTTTAAGGAGAATGAAATGGTCTTCTATGGACATCTGGTCTTCCAGCAGCCTGAGGAGGAAAAGCTCCAAATACAATATCCTCTTGAATTCAAAAATTCAAGAAACAGAAACCGTTGTAACAGTATTACAATCAAACATACATTACAATACAGTCACAACAACCCAATTGGATCCTCCATGCCCAAGCTCTTAGTATCAGAGGAAAAAGAGAACACAAGAAACTGATTGGAAATGGTTGCGATGCCACTGTGATCAAACCTACATCACAAAACATAACTACCCTCGACTAGATCATCCATGCCCGAGTGTTCTAACACAACTATTACAGAGAGACGAAAGGAACTGACTTACATTAAACAAGAAGTCTCAAATGCATATCATAACCAAAGAACTAGAGGCTTTGCTAAAACTTTACAAATCAAGAGCTTAGCTCAACCGTCGACACTTACAAAATATAAAAACTGAGTATTTATACTCAAAACAAAATCATGGAGGCATATCCGAGGAGATGCATTGAAGTCATTACGTCTGCATGCCTCATGTTCGACTATGCGTACAGTCTCTGACCATACGTGAACTTTGATCAGATGCAAGTGGGCTTCATAACGAATCTATTGATGAGATGACTAACTGATAGTCCTTCCCTGTGCTTTCTATTTATGGCAGAAATGACGTTCAACCACCACCAACCAACCTTAATAACTATTTCATTGGGATCGAGGAAGGATCAAGTCATATTTGCACCTATAGGGCATGGAAGATGATGAGGCGATTGGCGTTCCAGGACTAAAATGGTGAATGAGAGACAACCATGTGGACAACACAGGAGCCACATGAGCAGGAGCTGAGGTGGACTGGAATGGTGAATGGAGACCAGGTGTGAGGGGGCAAAAGCTATAGGGGAGTGCTAGATGTGGAAGATAGAGGAGAGAGAAGGAGTTGGGGACAACTGTGGGGTGGACACTTATTGATCCGGGATAGGGCACCAAAGGAAAATACACATATCGGGGCTGTGAAAAGTAGTTTCATTCTTCCCCGATTTTGGGCCCAATGTGTGTCTACGGCTGACACATAGCACCTCCACAAAAACCATGGTTTCTTCCCGGCTCACTCTATATTTTTTAATGACCGTGCATGTTGAGGCTCTGATACGATCTATGATCTTCGATCTGAGGTGCACCAATCTTGACCTCCTAGATTTGCGCACATCTTATCACATCGTGTCAAAAGGTCACATTGCACCTTCACCTTAGGCTATAAGTCGATTTGTGGGTTTTTTGCCCATTTTATTTGATTCCTTCACCAGGGGCCAACTTCTTAGGAAAACAACCCCCCCCCCCCGACAAATAAATGTGATATTACCATACACAATTTCAAATGGAATTTTCCCAGCTCTCCTATTCACTGAATTGTTAAATGAAAAATTTTCTTGTGCCAAAATTTGATCCCATTGGTGGCCTTGTTAAGTGATTAAACTTCTTAACAAGTTTCCTAGACTCTTGTTTACTACTTCAGTCTGTCCATCTGTCTGAGGGTGATATGATGAACTAAAGGACAAGTTTGTCCCCAACCTCTTCCATAGATTTCTCCAAAAGTGTCCTACAAATTATGTGTCTCTGTCTGAGACTATGCTCCTAGGAAATTGTTTATGGATAAATTCGTGAGTGCGGACACAGACCAATCTCCCCAAGATCCACCTGGATCTGGAACAAACCGTAACAGAATACTACTCTTTCCCTAGATCTAACTATTGAA